>PVIU01010364.1:0-70513 GCA_004026605.1 Ondatra zibethicus | reverse complement strand
CTTGTCTAGTCCCTAATTTTGTACATCTCAATGAACTTTTATATGGTTGGAATAGTCATTCTGAAGCATGAATCCTCACATTGGATTTTAAAATTCCACTATCAAATACACTTTTATGCATTTATCCAAACACACACACACACACACACACACACACACACACAAATGACAGAGTTGAAATAAGAAAAACAATTAGCTTTATATAATTTTTCACAACTCATGTGTCCTTTTCCCATACAATAAGTGTTTGTCAATTCTGGAAACACTGGTACTAGGGAATGACAAGTAAGGACTTATTAGGGATAAGTGATGAGCCATTATCTATTCACCATGTATAGATGAGGGAATAAACAAACAAAAAAGTTTAAATAAATATGTTAGGTGTATATTTCTTGAAGCTATGTTTTGCAAAAGTCAGGTTATGACATATTCCTGGATCATGAAATACATGAGAGTCAGTGTCAGCATTTAGAAAATTTAGATTGGAAAATACCTATGTTGTTTGCCTTAAATGTCACACAGAGTCACAGTTCTAAGACTGAACTTCTTTTGGGAGATGCAGAACCATCACTATTTGAGAACTATTTGGATAAATCAGAACATCCAGTGTTCTGTGGTCTTGAAGAGAATATTCAGGTTCTAGTCCCCCCCCCTGCTTCCCAAGTGCCACAAAGTGAGCATCACCAGCTGCTCCAGGCTGTGATATGATGTCTTACCACAAGCCCAAGAGTGAAAAATTCAAGTGAGCATCCACTGAGACCTTTGATACTGTGAATCAAATTTAACTCTTCCCTCTTATAAGGTGCTTTTCTTATGGATTTTATCATAACAATGAAACTCTGTATACTTAAGATACTTTTTCCTTAAAATATTCATTCCTGTTTATATAGATGTGTTGTAATTAGCATACAAAAAGTATTTATTACCTTATATGGAATTTTTATTGGTGTATATTCTCAGTATATAACATTGGACTTCATATAGACACGTTCTATAATGTATATTACATAACTTGATGATTTTAAACTACTTATTCCCACCATTTAGTTCTTCCTCCTCTTTGCTCCCCCAACTCCTCTGCTGTTCCCCAGTGCCCCCCTCTGCTTTCATATCATATGTATCATAGGTGGACTCAGGAATTCTAATTTTAACAATTGCTCTGAGTGATTCTAATTTAAATATTTAGATGCACATGTTTCTAGAGTCCACTCGTAACTAATATTGACAAAAAATTAAATTAGCTATTATTAGATGAAAGACCCCATTCGTCCCAGGTGATACCATACTAAATCATCAAGCTGTAGCCCAGATTGACTCTAGTTACAATGATGAGGTCAGCTGAGGCCACTACCCAAAAGAATGAAGTAGTGAAACCCAACCCAGATTTCCAACTTTTAAAACTTAATAAAAGATGGAATAATCATAGTTTGAAGCCACTAAATTTTAAGAGAGATTTAGTGAGAGATAAGGAGGCAATCAGCTTATGAGCTATGGTTACAATACTGCCTATACTCAAAATCCTAAGCCCAACTGGGCAGAGGCTCTACCATTGCACAAGACAGCCCAAGATGCCAAGTGTCTCAAATCAGACAAAGCTGCAGAGCTCTAGACTAAAAAAATACATCTCTTCTGGGTAGAAGGATTGGGCTTTGATTGACCATTCATGAGAGACTGACATATTGGGAAACTGGATGGTCCAAGGATATGATCAGACTCAATATAACTATAATGGATTATACGGCATGACAAGTCCATACTGTTAGGAGAAAGGTAGTCAATGTACACACACAAGCTTTCCTAGATCTAAGAAATGATTTGGACCACCTTAATTAAGACAATTGTGCATGCCGAAACAGAGAGCCTTTCATAACACTTAAATAATTAATTAATTATTGATATGAAGCCCTGTATAAAATCATTCTGAAAATGTCTTCTTTTGTCAGAGAAACAGGGAAGAGCTAAACAAGCTTCAGTTTCAGTCTGTGCTGTCTACTCCTTTTCCTGCTACCAAATATGCAGGGGAAAAGTGACTCTCTCTTCCATATTTTCTCAGCTTAGAACTACTTCTTTTTCATCTTAAAATCTGAAATCATTATCTTTCATAACATCAACAAATCCCTACATTGGTCACAGATGAAAGAAAATTATATCCTTTTATAGCCTCCTATTTACAGAAACAAAGCCTAATCTCTTATTTATTTATCCAAATGGGAGTCAACAAGTGTTTACTGTGAGATAAACTGAGAGAGAATATGGAAGACGACAGGACCCACAGATGCCCACAGAAAAAAGAGAAACATTTTGTACACTTTTGGGTAAAGGAGAAAGCCAAATATTATAGCAATGCTGGTTTTCTCTAACAAGCCTCATCACTAAATTAAGTACAAAAATTAATGTATATGTGCTTTTATTTGTATGAGGCCTCAGTAATATCTGTCAGATTCCTAAAGCAACCTTTATCCTCATTAGCTTTTGTGAAAAGCAATAAACTACTGCAAGTATTTTAAAATATTAGTTTGCAAACATCTTGAATCATGAGATGACTTGATTTATTTACTAAAACCAGATCTTGACTGTGTTCTTTGTACAAATGTGCTCTACTTCATACATAATGTGAATCTTTTCTTTCTTGAGACTTCATCTCACTTTTCTTACTTTTGAACTCTCTTGGCAAAATAAAAATCAATCAAGAAAGGGCAATTTCTCTTCCTTAGTACCCACACTAACTTCTTCAGTCTCCCTTTCATTCTTTATGTAATTATTTTACCTTTAGAATATATTTTCTCACTGTAAGACATACCAGATATTCTGTACCTTTCTCTATGCTTTCAAAACAATGCTTTTTAACCCATTTTGCCAAATACATAGCAACCCTTGATAAGAAAAATGCTACATAGGATAATCAAAGATTTCTACATTCAGCTGTCTCAGTGTACTTGGAAAAAGATTAATAAGCAGGAGAGGATAATAATCTTCTTGAAATCTCCTTCAGCTACAGCCTTTCCAGCCAGGGAACCTTAGCTGAGGGAAAGTGGTGCTCTACAATCTGTATACTTGGTAGAAACTAAAACTGATGGGAAATATACCTTAGCTGTGTTGTCAGTTTTGTCTTATTTTGGTGACACATTTAGGTGAGGTAGGACCCACTTTTCATTGATTGGGTAGACTGAAGAGGGAGTTTTGTGTGTTATCTTTCATTGGTTCTTATTTAAAAAATAGTGAAGCCATAAAATGCACACACACAGACACACAAACTCATATGCATGCAAACATACATAGACACAGTCAGATCAAGTGCTATGCTTCTAATCTAAAATGCTCCAAAAGGTTCATGTGTGTTGCTGTTTATGGAGGTCGTAAAACTTTTGAGAGATGTGGTCTGATGGTAAAGATCGATTACTGTAGGAAAGGAAATTGAGGGTTATAGACCAATCCAGATTTTGGCCCAGTCCACTGCTTTCTGGTCCACCGAAATATGAAACAGTTGCTTCACATTCCTGTCATCTTAGTGTATTTATTGCTGCGAAGAGACCCCAGGACCACAGCAACTCTTATAAAGGAAAAAAATTAATTGGGGTAACTTACAGTTTCAGAGGTTTAGTCCATTATCATCAAGGTAGGAAATGGTGGGGTGTAATGTGCTGGACATGTGCTCCAGACATGGTGCTGGAGAAGGAACTGAGAGTTCTACATATTGAACCACAGGCAACAGGAAGTGAACTGTGAACCACAGTGAGCATAGCTGGAGCGAAGGAGACCTCAAAGCCCACTCCCACAGTGACACACATCCTCCAACAAGGACATAGCTATTCCAACAGTCAATAGTGTCATTCTCTATGAGTTTATGGGGTCCAATCACATTTGGACTACCACACCTGCCAATATGAACAGAGTCTCCTCAACCACTGTGCTTTCCTTGCCATTGCAGACTATACCCTCTAAAATTATGAACAAAAATAAACCTCTCTGCTCTTCAATTGCTTCTGTCAGATATTTTGTCACAGTGATAAAAAAAGTAACTAATACAGCAGGATTTATAAGACCAATGTTCTAACCACTGCCCTATGGAGTCCTAATACTACAACAGGATCATATACGAGATTGTGAATGTGAGAGGGAATGGGGGAGCATCAGAGAGTTTGGAGGGAAGAACAAAAAGGGGGAAAGTGACGTAATTATATTGTAGTTAATATATAGAAAATAACAGGAACTGACAACTGCACCACTGATTTATGATTCTGACACAACAAAATTAAAGACTGGGCTGTGTTTTAATCAGTAAAAACCACATCTTATGTGTACATAAAACCCAGTTACCTCTCTCTCTTTCCATCCCTCTTCTGAAGAGGTAACTACTGCCTTTCCCCCTCCCTCTCTCTTTATCTCTCTTTTTTTCTGTCTCTCTCCATTCTTCCCCCTCCTCCCTTTTCCCCCCATAACCCACTAAATAAACTTTATATTGAAACTAAAAAAAAAAAACAAAGCAGTTACATCAATCCGTGTTGTTTCTCAAATGATACCTTTTGCAATAGGCCAACAATTTTGTACAGAACTTTAAATTAGCTGGAAATGTAAGAAAACATTTTCAAGTAAAAAAATAGTGATAGGATAAAATTAATTGCCCTACCTCATTTAGTAGCTCTGCAACTTGAAACAGCTATATATTTTTGGATTTTCTGTTTATAGTGATCATTTTTGAGATTACTAGTCACATGAATTGCTGGAAAGATAAATATGACAGTCATTCAAAAACATCTTATTACCTAGCTGATAATAAATATTCAATAAATATTGAGTTTTAGTACAATAGATCTATTCAACATTTATTAGTTCTCATCTTCCATGTATGGTTTCCTTCTCCCAAATTGGGAGCACAGATAGGGAGTCAAAGAGAACAAGGGAGACTCTAATCACACTGTGATCTGTAGTTGTCCTGGGTAGTTCTTAAATGAGAGTAGAGTTCTGTTGTGCATCTAGTCTTGTGTTTGTTCACATTGGTTGAAGTTGTCCTTCTGAGCCTACTCAACACTGCTATGATTTTCTATTACTATCAACCAGGGCAACACATGCTAATTAAGTGCTTTGCTGTTTTCACACATGATTTATTGGAGCTCTTCTCATTAATGCATTTGATCAAAATAGAAAAGTAATTAAATGGATAACAGTAGTAGTAACACATGCTCAGCATCAGTTATTAAATACAAATGTTCTTAAGATGAGAATCTGGTCATTGTCCTTAAACCATTTGGGCATCATAGCTAGTGACAAGTCATCTGAACTATTATTACCTCTAATTCATAGATTCACTATTTGTTTTAAAGAGTGCTAAAGGGAATAGAATTTGATATTTATATTTAAAATAGCAGCGGCTGTAAAAGGATGGCTGGAATAGCACAATTTTTTCTTTATTCCTGATCACCAAAAATCAGTCAAACTCCTCTCTAGTCAGAAACCTGTTATTTGTCCCTAAAATATCACTAATATGATCTTGTAAGATAGGCTTCTCAGCAAATATCACTGCACAATTGAAATGTGGAAAACAGCGCACTTTAAGAGAAAAAAGAAACCAGGTTTGCATCTTTGTTGGGTAACTTGTTTTCTTAATGAATGGATTCAGAACAAGTTGGAAGGTGACATTAAAGGACATTCTGTATAACCCTCATTTTTCTAGACAAGGTTACAAACAAAACCTAGAATTTCAATAAAAGCAACCAATATGAAGACCATTATTCAAATACTAAGATTAATACTGCTATGCTGATGAGTCTGTGGAATGAAGGTCATCATCTCTTACTCTCAGAGATATTAATATACTTTTGGTTTTCAATATTTTAATGCCAATAAGTTAAAATTTTTGAAGTCAATTTGAAGACATTTAGACAGTCATCATAAATTATATTTTGAAGAAGGTAAGGTAAAGAGATACAAATAAATTGGATCCTGTTATCAAGAAATAGACAGTTAAAATAAATTATCGTTAGACTAATGTGACAACAATAATATATCTGACTATAATAATGGATTTCATTTTTAACCTTGCAACTTATTACTAATATTGAGGATATTTACTAACTCCATTATTCCGTTTTATTCGGAAAAAAGGTCAGACAAAGGTTGTTAAAAATTGGACCGAAATGAAAAGGTGGCATTGCCATAAGCAAGCTGGGACATGAAGCAAGCTGAATGGGAAGGACAAATCTTGATTTAAAATGAAAATATAATAAAGGTAATTCATGAAGCACTTTGATTTCTGAAAAATATCTTCCAAAATATCAAATGGTTGTGACTCTCCTGATTATAATTTTATGCTGCTATTAATCCTTCAAATAAAATTGTACAATAAAAGTGTATTGACCTTGAAAATATATTAAAAGGAGTTTTAAAAATCAGATTTATATTAAGTTGAAACAGCAACAACTTAAAAATAATGTTACTATCCATCTTTTTAAAGTTTATGTAAGTAGGGTTTCAATATATTCTATAATTAATTTTTCTTAACAGGTGATAGTGTGTTAAATTGGAAGTAGCTCTAAAAATATCCACTTTTCCTAAATAATCTTTATGGAGCATTAATCTTGTATGATGGTCCTATCAAAATGGTCTACATCAAATGAGTTTTGAGAATATATCCAAATAGAGTTATCTATACTGAGAGAGATTTCACTTAAAGAATTCAAGAAGCCTAACACTAGTGAAACATGTATATTTAACCAAATATCTGCATATCCATTTGGCCATGGGGAATAATTTCCTACATAATTCTACTTAACTACCTGTTACACTTAAGAAAATTCTTACCTGGATCAATTCTCTAAAACATTAACATAGCTGTAACCCCAGATCAAATAGCACCATTAGCAGTAAAACTCAAATAACCTGACTCCTTGCTCAGTGCTCCTTTTTATTATTTACAAATATTCAAAACCTTCACTTGAGTATCAAGAGGTGCCATTTTTTTCCTTCTGTATTCATCCAAGTTATTTTCTTCTTGTCAAGAAAATAAACAGAGGCAACTATGATGGCACAGGTTTTGTAATTCCTATACTAAAATATCTGAAGCAGGAGGTGTGCCACAAGTCTGAGTCTGCTTGGGCTACATAGTGAGATAGCAAGATTCTGTTGCAATGAATAGGGAGAGGGGAAGAAAGAAAGAAAGAAAGAAAGAAAGAAAGAAAGAAAGAAAGAAAGAAAGAAAGAAAGAAAGAAAGAGAGGGAAAGAGGGAAGGAAGAATGAAGTAAAGAAAGAAAGGAAGAAAGAAAAAAGGAAGAAAGGAAGCAAGGAATCAAGGAAGGAAGGAAGAAAGGAAGAAAGAAAGAAAGAAAGAAAGAAAGAAAGAAAGAAAGAAAGAAAGAAAGAAAGAAAGAGGAGAGAGAGAGAGACAAAGGAAGGAAGGAATAAGGTGAGAAGGAAGGAGAAAGGGAGGAAGAAACAGAAAAGTAGCCTCAGGAAAGATTTCTTTGACATCCCTTTCCCTGATTCAAGTCAACCTAACTCTGGTGCACTCTAACACTGCTGTCTCCTCCTGCCTTAGAACATTTGAATATTTGGAAGATTATGAACAGACTTGAGCTCATCAACTGGCCCGCTTAACGAAAATTCTGCCTTGCCAATTCCTATTCACATTCCTGTTAATTTGAAATGTTTTCAATGACCTTGAGGTAAAGGATTTTTTTTTGTATTAACAATAATGCCTCTTGAAGGCCATTTATGTCACACTTCAGGCGTCTTTTCTCATCACCTGAGAAATCATGAGTGGAAAAACCTCTATCCTTACAGGAACTGAAATAGAAATAACTAAAAGTGTCAAAAACACTGGCTGTTTATTTCATATAGTTCTAATGTTTTTAAATTTAATTGTACACATTATTGGGCCTCAAACACAATGTATTTTCAAATTGTAGAGTTTTGTTCAGTGATAGAAAATTATTTGCTCATTTACTGAACCTGATAGATACTGTTTAAAAATACAATCATATATTTCTTTCATTACCCAGTTTCTTTCTCTTTTTCTTGCTTTTCTAAAAGAGTCTAGGATTAGTTAGCATTTCTGTGTGACAATATAGCCCTCCTTGTATTGTGGTTTGTGCCTACTGCTTTGAGAGTAATAAATGTAGACTCTAAGGTTCTACCCAGTCTGAGATAAATTGCATTTTAATATGATCCCCTTGTGTTCTGTATAACCATAGAATTAGGGAAACAATGATATGGGATAACTTATATGGCAATAATGTATTTGGCAAGACAGAAGCTAAAATCAAGCAACCTATTTTGTTTTGGAGCATACATCTAAGATAATGTTTTGGATATGTGTGCCTTTACTTTGGGGAAATATGTAAAGGTAGAATACACTTTAGTTACCGGCCACCCAGGCTCAAATAATCACATGGAAACTATATTAATTACAACACTGGCCTATTAGATCAGGATTCTTATTAACCTACTCTTATGTCCTAAATTAACCTATTTCTATTATTTTATATTTTAGCATGTGGTTTGTTACCTCTGCTTCTTGGGTGATTACATGGCATTTGCCTGGCTCTGCCATCTTTCCTCCTCCATTTCTGTTTGGATTTCCCACTTTGCTATGTTCTGCCCTGCCCTAGGCCAAAGCAGCTACTTTATTAACCAATGGTAATAAAGCATATTCACAGCATTGCATACAGAGGGAACTCCCACATCATCTCCCCTTTTCTGTCTAAATAAAAAGAAAGGTTTTAACTTTAACACAATAAAACTACATATAATAAAACAAGTATCAAACAAAAATTAGTTACAATATTTCTCAGGGAGTCTAAAGTTATATATTTATCTTTTATCATAACTCTTCAACT
Source organism: Ondatra zibethicus (assembly GCA_004026605.1). Lineage (NCBI taxonomy): Eukaryota > Metazoa > Chordata > Mammalia > Rodentia > Cricetidae > Ondatra > Ondatra zibethicus. The sequence continues at coordinate 61,681 of PVIU01010364.1, read as the reverse complement.
CTTATCAACTCTTCAAAGACCCCAGAAGGATATAATATTACCTAAGCAAACAGGAAGTGTATTGTAGTCAACTTCCAAAACTCTAGAATTGACAGAGACATCTCACTGCCTTGACGGTCACCCAAAGTTCTTCTGTGATGTTGGGGCATCCATCGTCATCCTACATGCCCATAGTATCTGGGAAACTTTTCCATGAAGCAGGAAATCTGAAAGACTGCTTTGCCTATATTGGCAGTTTGTCAGTCACTTTCTTCTGTATCCTGCAAAACATCTGGCAGACTCTTTCATGAAGAAAAAACCCTGAAGGGCTGTCTTACCTTCTTTAGACAGGTTCAGCAGTCATTTTTCTATGTGTCCTTTATGTCCAGTTTACACAGCATACTATCAAGCAGTCCGGACAAGAGCAGTTTCTTGCCCAAATGACTAGCCTTGTAGTATTGAAGGCAAATACCATAATGAGTTTTTTCAGTGCCCATCAATCTCTGTGAAGTAAAGGGCATTGCTAGGATCAGACACTGTTGAGAAAAGTCTACGTTCTTAAAATCTTTTAAATGCCATATTCTGTAAGTCTTTGTAGTGTTGAAGATTATCTAATTGAAATGTATCTCTGCATATTTAGAAAACCTAACTAATATGACTAAATGTTTGATTATTATAAATGAATATCTATTAATCTGTGTTTCTTAATTATGCATTGCATTTTTAAATGAGCTGCATAAATTTAATACCTTAAGAAGGGCAGAAATACACACACATGCACACACATACATACACACAGTGTAACAAAATCGACCTTAAATTTGTATCAATAGACCAAGATCCATACCAATGCAAAGCTTTCATCTCTATATCATATCCTTCTTGTTCTTATTTATTTTTTTTAGAAATTGACTGTGGCTATTAATATTTATGACCAGCCATTTAAAATGAAAATGAACATTTATAAACAATCATTTTTGGAGTTTGGGCATAGTTTTCTCCAAACTGCTTCCTGCTATTTGTTGGGTGAAGTATTTTTAGGATTCACAAAGATTTTTTTTGGTAGGTCTTGTTCCATCAAACCACATGATCCTGGAAGTAATCCACAGGTTCCCATCTTCTGTGGAAACAAAAGCAGAACCTCTTTTCCAAAATAACATATCCTCAGACTCAAATTTTGAAGTCAAGATACCTTTAAAATGTATATGTTGGTTTAGCATTGCAGTGCCCAGAATCAAATGTCTCTCTACAGTTAAATCACTAACAGTCAAAAAATTCAAAGAAAGCACAGTAGTATTCATAATACAGACTCTCTGTGTATATTATGGTTTTACATGGCTTATTTTTTACTTTATTACTTATTAATATTAATATTTATTTTATTATCTTTACTCCTTTAATCTATGACTGTCTGTACTCTTTTATATTATTTATAATGTCTCTTTAAAGATTTTGTTTTATTTCTTAAAACTATTTCTTTCTTTAACTGCCTATACCCATTTTCTTTTTTTCTTAAGCCTGCATACATTTTTTAAACACACTGTGTCTTGTTTAGAGGTCTTTTATGTCTGAATCTTTCCTACTGTGTATCTGAAATCCTTTTCTGACAAGGAGTGTTTTTTCTAAATGGTAAAGAGTGTGGTTGCTGTGGCCCAGGATGCTGGCTCTGCCTCTCTCAGTCTTTCAATATGATGGAGGTACATTTACCACCAGCTGTATGAGCCATGCCTACTACCCCAGCTCCAGGGGTGCAGTGGGTCTATGTCACTGCCGTTAAGCAATGTGCCTCATGCTGCTCACAGACTTCATTCAAGTGTTCTGTAGCAGGCCCTCCTGAAAGAGCCAGAGCCATTCCTGCCACCAGCATGAACCAGGAAGCCATTTGCTAAAGGAGCAGTGTCTCTGCTAGCCACCAGCAAACAGAGTCTATCTGAAAATATGTGGCTACCAAGAAGCTCCAATTGACTCCAATTTTTGTGGATCTAGAAACCTTTTATTAAGCTTTCTTAGGCTTTATGTGGATATACACTGCTGAACATTGGGTGTCATTACATAAACAGAGACTGCTTTTTCATTTCCGGGCCACCCAGACCAGAATAATCACATAAAACTATATTAATTACAACTCTGTTTGGCCAATGGCTCAGACATATTCCTAGCTAGCTCTTACATCTTAAATTAACCCATTTCTATTAATATGTTTATTGCCATGGGGCTGTGGCTTACCAGTAAGGTTCTGGCATCTTTCTCCTTCCGCAGCTACATGGACTCTACCTGATTCTGCCTTCTTTCTCCCTGCATTCAGTTTAGTTTCCCTGCCATAGGCCAAAACAACTTCTTTATTAACCAATGGTAATAAAACATATTCACAGCATACAGACGGGAATCCCACATCAGAAATAGAAGCAAATCAAAAGATTTTCAGAAACATCAAAACAAAAAACAAAAGAAACATCAAAATATATCTTACACAATAAAATGAATCAATTTGTAATTAGCCATTTGTAATTGTAATTAGCAAACAGACAGCCTTCTTTACCTCCAGGAACTGGCAATTAAAGCAAGGGATAATCTCAGGTTCACACAGAGTAATATAGGGCTATAGATGGAATCAAAGTACCCATTATAGAGCTATCCTGGGTAGGTCAGTAATATGCAGAGAAGATCTGAAAATGGACCCTAGCTTCAGCCTTCTTGGATATTTTTACCCGATTTCTCTGCAGCTAGCTTCTTGAGACTAAACAAGGAATGAGAATCAAGTGTCTAATATGTTCTTGATATAAACAAAGTGTGGTTTTCCTTGGGATACTAAAGAGATGGTGTATAAGAGTTTTCACTAATCTTATTTGATAAGGCTTCGATTGATTTCTTTTTCTGTGCATTTTGAAGTGCTATATCTTATCAGTGGGTTTCTCTGAAGAGACTTACCAGAGAAGCTCATTACACCACATACATAAAAAAAATCTCGTAGTGAGGAAAAGGGATCAATCCTTATTATGTTCAGTCTTAGAGCTGATGGGCACCAATGCATAGAGAGAGCTACATGTGGTGAGTTGAATTCCAGACTACTTGCACCTTGATAAACACCCTATATAGTCCTATACCCAAAATCCATTTTTTCAGATTTTAGAGAAATAGACTTAGTTTGATTCATTTTATCAAGTAGTCTTAAGCATGCTCAGTTTAAAAATAGAGTAGATACAGCCAAAGAAACTATGAAGATGTATTAGTCAACTCAATACAAAAGAATAAACAACTTTCTCATACTCTGATAAATTATATTTATAAATTAAATCAGTCAGTAGTTTCTGGTATAGAAAGGAGCTATAAGTATCTAATTTCTGTCTTAGAGTCTATTAAATATACTATTACTAGCTCCTCATTAATTTACACTTGCCCATTTGTGGACAGTGGACATCTACACATGCTGAAGTCAACACTTAGTATGGGGACTGTCAATTTTCCCATTAACATATAATTAATTTGAAGAGAATGGAGATTGTGATACTTATTTCACAGAGCATATTTGTACTTTACTTGGGAGCCTCTAAATGCTTAATTTAAAGTAGTGTCTCATTGGTGGGATTCTTGATTCTCAAAATATAGAAGAACATGTGGCAAGGAGGTTTTGGATTACATCAGACCATCCAGACAAATGCCACTTCTAACTCTGTTAAGAACAAGGCTTTCACCATATAGAAGATTCTTAATAGTTTGAGATCCAATTTTTCTCATGTTAATGACAGTATATTAGCTTATTAAATCCTGACATAATTGGTACTCTAGCTGCTAGAATAAGACATAGGCTCAAATACATCACATAAACTGTACAGAATTTCTAAAGAATAAGTAAGAATATTATTAAAAAGAAGACAAGTATTGTAAAATTAGGCTTTATTCTAGAAAATATACAAAATAATTATAGTAATATGCCCAAAGATTTGAAAATTTACATGACTGGAACATTTTCTAAGAAAATAAAATTTATTAAATTTGACATGAGTAGAGTTAGAAAGACTTAATAGAGTATTAAATATATTTTTGCTCTCAAAAATTCACTTCTCTCTCATAAGCCATTATGACTAGATACTTCTTACTATTAAGGTTATCAAATCTTTAAAGTAATATCCAGTCTATCCAAGCAGCTCCAATGCTCAGAAAAAGATAAAAGTCCAAATCTATTCCTAAGAGACTCAACTATTTCTAAGATTTAAATCAGATAATAATAATGCTCCCTTCCCCCCAAAAGATGTAAATCAGATAATGATAATGCTCCCCTTCACCAAAAGTTCTATAAACATTCCTTTTATGAATTTAATGTTACAGTAAATTTAAAAGATTCCACCCAATACAGAGGAAATGTCAAGAAAATGGTTTTCAGATCACTAAAGATGTTTGATTTTCTCAAGACATTTATGAGCCCTGCATTTTTATCATTTGTAGGTTAAAATTCATAACAAAATTATTAGTAAGTGATAAATGGACTATAAATAGGATCATGTTTCATTGTATACATGTATGAAATTTTCAAGAATGACAAACTTTTTAGCAAATGTCCTAAAAGAGGACATACATAGTTATCCAGACTAAGAGCAAACCCTTTACAAAAAATGTATGTATAAGCATTTACATTAGCAACAGGATCAAGACAATAATATTACCTCACTACCAACTAATTTTTCAGCATCTTTTTGTACCTTAGGATATATTCATACTATTTCCAAAATCTTTGTTAATACACATATTATTCTGAGTCTAATAAGTAGATTTTTTTCTTAATTCAGTTTTCTTCTAAAAATTTGCAAGATAATTTCTTTAATTATCATATTGCTCACTAACTAAAGAGAAATTGTTTCACCTTTTATAGACACATAATATATTTGTCCCATGTCAGTTTTTGGATGTTTCTCTGAAATCACACTGACTCTGGTTCTATCTTGTCTTGACATGTGGACTATATTTGTCTTCTATGTGTCAAATAAATCAAACAGAGGAGTTGAAAGACCTAACCTTACCCTCTCCTATGGCTCTCTACCTTCCGTAGTTTCAGAAATAGCAACATCTTTCATTTTTCAAAGCAGGATTTATATCTTTGATCCACTGTTCTCTGAATCTCATTAGTACTAGAGGTATGATGGTGACTGGTTTAGAAGCAAAGCTACTAGCACCACTGCACCAGGGGTGAAAGTCCACTGTTTCTTGGGAACAAACAGGATATATTTAACTGACAAATTAACCAGAGAACATACATTAGAGTCTCAACATGTATGTAGGTGATACACACAAAGTTCTAATCAGAAACATATTGATTATAAATATTGAATAAGAAAAACTGGGAATAAAATCTACTTTGAAAACTTCTCTTTCCTTGGAATGTTATTTTTAAAGATTCTGATGACATATTCTTCATTGGTTCTATAATCATACTAAATTGGAGACATGTTATAGTCAAACACAGGATGAATTTATTTCTTGTGTTTTGTGTGTGCTACCAACAGATGATGTTATTTTATTCTAGTAAAGCACATGTAGCTGGAAAGACAATGGCACTTTGTAGGCAAATCCGTGTAAGAAGATGAGAAAAACTTCAATAAATACTCCAGAAATTAATCCATATATGCACATGCAACTGCTTTTTTGGCAAAATCACCAAAATCATGCATTGGGGAAAGTATTCTGCATTAGGGAAAGTATTCAAATAAAAGATGCTGGGAGAACTGGATAAATTCAGAAGAGTGAAACTAGTTCCTCCTCTTACCACACAAAAATATCAACTAAAATATGTCAAATATCTAGCTAAATATTAAGACCTAAATCTATGAAATTGTTGTTAGAAAATATAGAGGAAACATTTTAAGATAAATGGGCAAATATTTTTTTCTGTTTTTAGTGCATTTGTGTAAATGTATGCATATTTTACAGAGTGTATTATGTTTATGTAGAATGTACACACATTTGTGCACATGTGTGGAAGAGAGTATTTTTGGGTGCCATCCATATTGTTTATTAAGACATGTTTCTTTCATTAACCTGGAGATCATCAAATAGGCTAGGATGGCTGGCCAGAAAGCCTGTAAATCTGTCTCCAGAATTCCAGTGCTAAAATTGCAGGTGTGTGTTACTATGCATGGCCATTAGACATGGATCCTGGAGATTGAACTTGGGTCTCACACTTACATGGTGTTCTAGTTTCCTTTCTGTTGCTGTGGTAAAACACCCTCACAAAAGTAACTTAGGGGAAGAAATTATTTATTCGACTTTTAGTCTATCATTGAAGTCTGTGCAGGAACCCAGGGCAGGAATCTGAAATAAAAATCATGCTTGTTGGCCTGCTCATGCTCAGTTATCTTTCCTCTACAGTTCATGACCATCTGCTTAGTGATGGTAATACCCTCAGTGGGCTGGGATTTCCAACATCAATTAATAATAATCAAGGCAATCCCCCATAGACACACCCACAGGTCAGTCTGATCTACGCAATTCATCAATTGGGATTTCCTTTCAGATGACTCTTGGTTGTGTTAAGTTGACAATTAAAGATAAGTAGGACAGATGGCAAGCACTTTATCAACTGAAATATCTACCTAGTCTCTCAAAGATTTTTTTTGTAGGACCCCAAATGGAGCATCAACAAATGCAATATCAGGGAAATATGATTATGTCATACTTAAAAACTTTTTTACATAAAAGGAAACAATCAGTGGATTTATGAGACAAACTACAGGTGGGTAAAAATACTATTTTGTGAAATGAGATTCATATGCAGAATATATAAAGCACTCAAAACCTTGATACCATCAAATAAGTAATCAACTAGCAATGGGCTCTGGATCTAAATAGTTACTTCTTAAAAAGAATACATACATGGTCACTGGGTACATGAAAAAATATTCAATACCATTAGTCATCAAGAAAATGAAAATCAAAACCAAAATGAGATATCAACTTATCCAAGTTAGAATGGTTATTTCTGAACTCTTTGTCAAGAGGGAGAGAGAGAAAGAGAGAGAGAGAGAGAGAGAGAGAGAGAGAGAGAGAGAGAGAGAGAAAGAAAGAAAATCTCACATATCAGTTGTAGAAAATAAAAATATCAATCTAACTGGAAAATGGATTGAAACAGGAAAGGGAAGTAGGTAGGGAGTGGCAAAAGGCATTAAAACACAGATAGGAAGAGTTACTTCTGGATTCCTATGACATTAAAAGTTTAAATAGCAATGGCCTGTGACATATTTGAAGCCAATTAGGATAGTATGAAAATTCCTAACATATGGAAGTAGTTAATATTTGACGAGCTACCAGTGATTTTTTAACAAGAGTTTTTCACTGCATATTACATACATGTGTCATCATACTGTACCCATAAAGGTATGTGAATACTGAGTAAAAATAATTTTAAAAAAATAGAGAACCTGTGTGCCTTGCTTCTGACTTCACTCAATTACATTTTATAAACTATGGTAAAATAACACAGGCAGGACACTGATAGTGAATGAATGCAACAAAATTCTTCAGTTGTCCTTAATTTTACTTTTACTCACTCAAGGTATCAAGCAATTCCATCAGCACAAAAATTAGTATTTTGAAGACCTTCCTACCTTCCTTCTGTTCCCTTTAGCCCTTTTTAACTACAGGCAACCAATATTCTGGCCCCTTTGATATGATTTTGTTATATTGAGAATGTTATCTAAATAAAATAAAATGAATAATTTTTAAAATAGGAAACTGGAGAGAGGGGTCAACAGGTAAGATCATATACTACTATCACAGCAGACCTGAATCCAATCCCAAGTATCCACATCAGGGAATTCACAACAGCCTGTAACTCCATGTGTCCATGGCTCCTCCGGGTAACTGCACTCACATGTACATACCCACACAGATATACACCGTGGTGGCTATTCTTGGTTGTCAACTTGATTATAACTGGAATGAACTACAATCCAGAAATGAAGTATACACCTTTGAGAGATTTTCTGTTTGTTTTGAAGTGGTTGAATACACTTCTAGTTCAGACTCTTGAACTTATCTATTCCTTTACTGGCATTGAAGCCTGCATTTTTGGGATTCCAACATATACTGAAGATCAGCTAAGGTGCCAAACCTTGTGGACTGAGAAAACACTGGATTCTTGGAGTTTTTTCATTCACAGTCAACCATTGCTGGATTAGTTAGACTGAAATTTGTAATAAATCATATATATATTTCAATAAATCCCAATATATATGATACCATATGCCTGTATATATAAATATATCTACAGAGATATTTGTTTTATAAGTCCTGTTACTCTAGAGAACCCTGACTAATACATACATGTAATTAAAAATAATAAAAATAAATGTCTTGAAATGTTATCTAAATAAGATTTTTTGATGTATAAATAATCCTTTGGGATTTAGTCTATTGTTCATCCAGGATAATTCTCAAAAGACTCATTCAAGCTGTCTATACTGATAACCAATTCTTTTTATGTGTGAGTAATGGTCCATGGTATGGATGAAACTGTGATTTTTTAACCATGTACTCATCGTAGAAAATCTGTGTTTCCAGTTTGGGACTGCTATGGACAAATCTTCTTTGAATAATTGTGAACAGATTTTTGAAGGTTAAAAAATTCCATTTCCCTTGAATAAATGCCCAAGAATACAATTATTAGTTTGTGTGACAATTATAGATTTAGTTTTATAAAGATCTATCAAGCCATTTACCCTATAGGCTATACCACAATACAATTCTACAAACGGTTCATGGTTGATTCTACTTGGTTTCTTTACATCCTTGACAACATCTGGAGGACGGCGAATTTTTAGTCAATTGGTGTGGGGAAGTTTTTCTGTTTATGTGTTACTTTTAATGGTTAATGTTGCAAGGAGGGGGCCACTTGTTCTTCCTGGCTGCCTGGCTAGCTTACACCCAAAATAATAACACAGAAACTGTATTAATTAAATCACCGCTTGGCCCACTAGCTCTAACTTCTTATTGGCTAATTCTTACATATTAATTTAACCCATTTCTATTAATCTGTATAGCACCACGTGACAGTGGCTTACTGGCAAAGATTCGGCATGTCTGACTCTGGCAGTGGATCCATGGCGTCCTCTGACTCCACCCTTCTTTCTCCCAGCATTCACTTCTGTCTTCCCTGCCTACCTAAGCTCTGCCCTATTAACAGGCCAAGGCAGTTTCTTTATTCATTAATGGCAATTATAGCACACAGAGGGGACTCCCACATCAGGTTAATGAATGAATCTGTTTCAGCCAGTGGCTTAGCAGAATAGAGCTAGGTGGGAAAACTAAATTGAATGCTGTGAGAGAGTAGGCAGAATCAGGAAGAAGCCATGGAGCTGCCAGAGAAGAAATATGCAAGCCACCAGCTGGAACCTTGCCAGTATGCCATAAGCCTTGTGGTAAAATATAAAATAATAGAAATGGGTTAATTTAAGATATCAGAGTTAACCAGAAATACACTTAAGCTATTGGCCAAACAGTATTGCAATCGATACCGATTTCTGTGTGGTTATTTTGAGTCAGGATGCTCAGGAACAAATGAGCAGCCTCCCCACAAGAGCCAATGTAATAGATTCTGAATGCTTTTTTATTAATACAGTAAGTTCTTTAATTACTACTAATTCAAATAGTTAAGGACAATAAACAATGACAATAGCAAACTCAGGATCCCTTCTTTCCTTCTTTTCTATTCATTTATTTAACAAGTTTCTTTTTATTTATTAATCAATTACTTAAATTTTCCAATCTTATCAGAGTTTCCCCTCCATCCTCTCCTCCAAGTCCCTTGCCTTAACCTCCCCTCACCATCCTCTCCTTCTCCCTTCTCTTCAGAAAAGAGCAGACCTTCCATGTATATTAACCAGCAATGAAATATCAAGTTGCAGCAAGATTAGGTTCCTGCTCTCCTATTAAGACTGGATAAGGCAACTTAGGATGGGGAAAGTGTTCCAAGAGCAGGCAACAGTCAGTGATGCCCCACCAACTCCATCTTGCAGGAGTCCCACAGGAAAACCAGGCTACACAGCTGTAACATATGTGCAGATGGCCTACATTAGTCCCATGCATGCTCCCTGGTTCACGTTTCAGACTCCTTGAGCCCCCATGAGGGAGAGTTGACTCTACGTTTTCCCATGGTGTCCTTAGCCACTCTAGCTCACAAATCTGTCCTCTCCCTCTTCCACAGGCTTTCCCAAGTCCTTCTCATGTTTGGCTGTGGGTCTCTGCATCTGTTTCCATCAATTATTGGGTAAAGTCTCTCTGACGACAATTGGGCTAGACAAACCCCTGTGAGTATAGCAGAAAATCATTAGGAGTCATTTCATTGAGTTTTTTTTGCCAGTCATGTTTGGTTCTGTCCTAGGTCTCTGGGCTGTCCAGCCTCTGGGTCCTGTCCTTCTAGACATTGTCAGGGGTAGGCTCCCTCTCATAGTATAGGTCTCAATCTGGACCAGTCATTGTTTGGCACCTCCCATAATTTCTGCACCACCTTTACCCCAGCATATTTTGTAGGCAGGGCAAATTGAAGGTCAGAGGTTATGTGACAGGTTTGGTGTTCCAGTTCCTCCACTGGGAGTCTTGTCTGGTTACAAGAGATGCCTGGTTCAGACTCACATCTCCCATTGCCAGGAGTCTTACCTAAGGTCACCCTCAGAGATTCCTGGGAGTTTCCATTGCACTGGGTTTCGAGCTTATATGAGAGATGCCCATTGTTCCAATTGTCTTTCCCAGTACTCTCACCTTCCATTCACCTCACCTGATCCCTCCTGTTCCCATGCCCACCTCCCCATCTAGAAGTCTTTCCCCATTTACTTGTGATATCTCTTCAATTTTAATTAGGGTTTCTCAAGTGAAGCATTACTGGCCTTTGAAGTGGAGGTTGACAAAGGCTTTCTGGTGATTTTATATTCTTTAGCAACATTCTCACCAGACCTCAGTCTATAAGATATGTGCACCATGCTCCATTCACTCCCTTCCATTCTTTATGACAACAGAAAATGTCTTCAGGAATTGCTAAATGTCCCTGGAGGAGGGAGATCTTGTCCATTTTAAAACCTCTGTAATCCATCCTGACATTCTAAGTCTACATAAAACAAGAGCCCCAATGCCCATTTATCTCCTTTAGGCTCTTTCTCCTTTTTTTGATATTAGAACCTTCTCTTAATACTCCACCCTCCTACTCTTTTCCAGCCAAATCCCTTAACTCATCATTACAATCCGTAAAATCATAAAACTTCCCTGATGACTTACTGGACTAAGACCAAAATGAAATTGCTTTCATATGATCTTTTACAGGCTATTAATTCTCAAATTTTCTTAATCATCCACAAATATACCAACATCGATTTGTTTGTTAAAGACTAGTACTGGAGTACTAGTACTGAAACAAATTCAGAGTATTTACAAGATGAAAGGGAAAAAAGCAACAACATTGAATTATAGGCTTTAAGATGTGGAACTAGTGCAGATTAGAAAGAAATTATTTTAAAACAGATACTTCTGCAAGTTGAGAAAAACTATAATTCTTGTTGCTATACCTACAGATTTCTATGGACATCTAACATCACTTTGGGTATGTGTCAAAACACTGACCCTCTACTTCATCTGTTAAATGCTTCACAACCTCCAAAACTCAGATCAAGTGCTATCTCTTCCATAACACCTTCTGCAATCCTCCCAGCCGTGACAAAATAATCCTTCTTCAGGATTTAGCCAACATTTTATCTCCACCATGATCATTACTAGGACTCATATCTTTCAGTACATGCTATGATTATATGCATATCTGTCTCCATTATCAGATAGCTAGCTTCTCATATTGTATTTAATGGTGACTTTAAGACCTGGGAAAAAATACCTTTGGAGGAATATGGTAGTTCCCCAGAAATCAGAAAGGGGGAAAAGGTGGGAAAGCAGCAGGAGTAGAAAGACAGTGAAACAAACAGGGATTTTTCTTTTTTTATTTCTTTTTTTTTTTAAATTTCATTTTAGATTGAACCACAGTTCTCCCTCTCACACCTCCTGCCCCCTCTGCCTCTCCCTCAGCCCACCTCCCATCCACTCCTCCCAAAGGGTATGGGCTCCTCCATGGGGAGTCTTCAAAGTCTGGCACATTAAGTTCTGACAGAACCAAACCCCTCCCCACTGCATTAAGGCTGAGCATGGCATCCCACCATAGGGAATGGGCTCCAACAAGCTAGCTCATGCACCAGGGATAGATCCTGGTCCTACTTCAAGGTGCGTCACAGATAGTTCAAGCTTCACCACTATCTCCCACATATGGAGGGCCTAGTTCTATCCCATGGAGGCTCCACAGCTTTTGGTCTAGAGTTCATGAGTACCCACAAGCTTGGTTCAGCTGTTTCTGTAGATTTCACCATCATGATCTTGAACTGTCTTGCTCACCTCCCTTTATTTAACTAGATTCATGGAGCTCAGCCTAGTGCATGGTTGTGGATCTCTGCATCTGGTTCCATCAGTTGCTGGATGAAGGCTCTATGATGATAGTTGGTATAGTCATCAATCTGATTACAGGGGAAGGCCAGTTCAGGCACCTTCTCCACTATTGCTAGGAGTCTTAGCTGGGGTCATCCTTGTGGATTCTTGGGAATTTCCCTAACACTAGGTTTCCCCCTAATCCCATAGTGATTCTATCAAGATATCTCTTCCACTCCTTCCCTCTCCCCTCAACCATCATGTTCCCTCATGTTCTCATGCACTTTCCCCTCCCCTTTACTGTCCCTCCTCACCCTCAGTTTACTCAGGAGATCTTATCTAATTCCCCTTCCCAGAGTAATTCATGTATCCTTCTTAAGGTCTTCCTTATTACTTAGCTTCTCTGGGGCTGTGGATTGTAATAGTCTGGTTATCCTTTGCTTTACATATAATATCTACTTTCAAGTGAAAAATTTTGAAGACTTTTGGTGCCAATCCCTTCTTCAAATTTGAATCCAAGCAATCTTTGAGATAAAATACAGAACTTGTTAACTATGCAATCAGAGAAATGGTCTTTCTTTTATATTCTTCTTTTCTGTTTATTTTTGAGATTATAATTTCTCCCTTCTTTTTCCTTCCTCCAAACCTTGCTATGGCCTCTTTTTTCACTAATTGTTATTGTGTGCATTTGTGCATTTATATTTCTAAATATAATCTGTTGAATCTTGTAACAGGAGGAGCGGGCTGCTAGTTGTCTTGGCTAGCTTACACCTGAAATATACCCGAAATAATCACAGAGAAATTGTATTAATTAAATCACTGTCTGGCACATTATCTCTAGCCTCTTATTGGCTAACTCTCACATCTTGATTCAACCCATTTCTGTTAATCTGTATATTACCACGTGACAGTGGCCTACTGGGAAAGGTTCGACATGTCTGTCTTTGGCAGCTCCATGGCAGCTCTCTGTCTGCCCTTCTTCCCAGCATTCAGTTCTGTCTACTCTGTCTACCTAAGTGCTGCCCTATCAAAAGTCCAAGGCAATTTCTCTTTTTTTTTCTTTAGGGTAACGTCATTTCATTTTTTACTCTCAGACACTGATTTAATTTTTTTTAATTTTTCCTTTCAAAAATTGACCCTTCCTTCCCTTCTCCCATTCCCTTCCCGCTCCCCCACTAACCCTCCTCCCTCTCCCTCCATCCTTAAGAGAGGGCAGGGAACCCTGCCCTGTGGGAAGTCCAAGGCCCTCCCCCCTCCATCCTGTCCTAGGAAGGTGTGCATCCAAGTAAACTAGGGTCCCAAAAAGCCAATACATGCAGAAGAGACAGGTCCCAGTGCTATTATCGATGGCTTCTCAGTCTGTACCCATTGGCAGCCATGTAGAGAGTCCGATTTGATCACATGCTCGTTCAATCCCGGTCCAGCTGGATTTGGTGAGCTCTCATTAGATCAGGCACACTGTCTCAGTGGGTGGACCCACCCCTCGCAGTCCTGACTTCTTGCTCATCTTCTCCCTCCTTCTGCTCTTCAACTGGACCTTGGGAGCTCAGTCCATTCCTCTAATGTGGCTGTGAGTGTGGCGGTTTCTCAGAAAATTAGGAATCAACCTACCACAGGATCTAGCAATACAACTTCTGGGAATATACCCAAGAGATGCCCAATCATACTACAAAAGCATTTGTTCAACTATGTTCATAGCAGCATTATTTGTAATAGCCAGAACCTGGAAACAACCGAGGTGACCCCTCAATGGAAGAATGGATAAAGAAAGTGTGGAATATATACACATTAGAATACTACTCAGCGGTAAAAAAAACAATGACATCTTGAATTTTGCATGCAAATGGATGGAAATAGAAAACACTATCATTAGGGAGATAACCCAGACCCAAAAAGATGACTATGGTATGAACTCACTCATTAGTGGACTCTAGCCATAAACAAAGGACATTAAGCCTATAGTTCACAACCCTAGAGAAGCCAAATAGCAAGGTGAACCCAAAGAAAAACATATATAGATCCTCCTGGAAATTGGAAGCAAACAAGATAGCCGGGCAAAAGTTGAGAGCATGGGGGTTGCGGTGGGGTGGAGGTGGAGGTGGGGGAATGGGAGGGGGGAAGGAGAAGGGAGAAGGGAAGTACTGGGGAGAGCTTGGAGGAGTGGGGGGGTGGAGATGGAGGAAGGGCAGATATTGGATCAGGGAAGAAGATATCTACATTAAGGGAGCCATTTTAGGGTGGGCAAGAGACTTGGCTCTAGAAGGGATCACAGGTGTCCACGGGGATGTCCCCAGCTAGGTCCTTGGGCAGCAAAGGAGAGGGTGGCTTAACTGGCCTTGTCCCATAGTGACACTGATGAATATCTTGAATATCACCATAGAAATTTCATCCGATGGATGGAGATAGAGACAGAGACCCACAGCCACATCAGAGCAATGGCAGTTTCTTTATTCAACCAATGAAAGCAACACATAGACAGAAGAACATCCTACACCAGAGTCTATATAGTGTAACATGTATGTATGACTCCAGTCCCAATGGAAATATCTCCAAAATGTTCCAGCACCTAAGGCTCAGAAACAGTGCAGAAGAGAGAAAGATTGTAAGAGTCAGAGAATCGTGTAGTTTACTGTGAGATCGTGTCTTCTAAGAATGTCAGAAGATGCACCCTTAAAATCTCACTAGTAAGGATTTTCTTAGTCAGTGGTTCTCATCTATAATCCGCTGGACAATGCCATAAAACACAGGTTGCTGGGTAACACCCTTTGAGCCTTTGTTGAGTCTGATGTAGGGCTTCAGAATATGTTATCTTCAGCATGTTTTCAAGTGAATCTGATGTTGGTGTTCCAGCACCAAATTCTGAGAACCATTGATTTACCTTATTTTTCTGACTGCTTGGGGTTACTTTCATGGCTACATCACAACCTGTGAAGGTCAGCCAAGCTGTATGGCTACTGAAAGCAGTACAAGTAACTGTATGTGGAACAAAACTGAGAGCCACTTCTTGGCTGAAACAAGTCTAAAATCTTCCATGGGCATGGGAAATGGAGCTCTTAATGATTAAACAATCATTTAGTCAGGGTACTTGCATTCATCTTTATATTCATGAAACACTTTATACACAGTAGATGGGGAGACACCTGAAAAAAGTTAATTAATTGTTTTAAATGGAAAGATGAGTTTAAAATCTTTGTAAATCTTACATAGTTCTAGCCTAGAGCAATTTGTTCCTAAAATGGTTCTTGTCATTGTTGTTGTTCTTGAAGCTAATAATCTCATTATAATAGCCTTTTCAAAATAATGTTAAGCAAGGCATTGAACATAAAAAAAGAAGGCATGTTTGGGAGTATGAATAGTCGGTTTTTAAGAAAAAAGTCTGAGGGTAGAAAGACAGAACATTTAGTAAAACACTTGCTGACAAGCAGGAGAACTCAGGTGATATGGGATGCCTTTCTGTATGCTGTGAATATATTTTATTGCCATCAGTTAATAAAGAATCTTATTTGGCCAATAGCCAAGCAGAATACAGACAGGCAGGAAATCCAAGCAAAGATAAAAGGAAAAAGAAGGCCAAGTCTGGGAGACACCAGCAGCCACTGGGGAAGCAAGATGTATGTTAACAGGTCACAAGATGTATCGTAAAATATAGAATAATAAAAATGGGTTAATTTAAATTGTAAGATCTAGTCAATAATAAGCCTGAGCTAATAGACCAAATAGTTTGTAATTAATATTAAGTGTCACAGTGCTTATTTGGGAACTGGTGGTCAGGAGAGAAACTTCTGGTTACACCTAGGTTCTGTGCACCAGTATATCCACACAAAGCTGGGCAAGCTGTTTTGCACCTGTCATCTCAGCACTAGGGAAGTAGAGACAGGAGGAGCTTGGGAGATTTCCAGCTAAGCAGCCTAGTTGAATCAGTAAGTGCAAATTTCAGAGAGAGAAACTGCCTCAAAAATAAAGTGGAGAATGATGGAGAAACAATTTCAATAACATCTCGGTCTCTATGTGCATGCACACATGTTCATGTACACACACATGTGTAAATATGAAAGAGAAGTAAAAACATAGAAAATTGATGTAGGCTGCAAATACTGCCATTATGGAGTTGATTGAAGGACTCACATCTTTATGTACTCTTTCTCTGTCTTTACCTCTCTCTTTCCTTTGTGTGTGCAAAATGATGCAGCTGGATGCAGTACTGGGTAATACCCCATAGAGAAGCCATATAGCAAAAGACTGAAAGAATCCTCTGGTTATCAGCTAAGCATGATATTAAAAATTTCAAGAATAAACTAAGCAATATTATATCCTTCATAGAGAGCCTTGTGATGTTACAGTAGAGCCAGTTAGGCCATATGTCAATTCCTGATCCACAGAAACTGAAATAATAAGTACAAGTTCTTTGAAAGCACACAGTTTTGGAGCAATTTGCTATGCAGAAATATACTAACTATGCAATTCTTTCCCACACAATAATGTTTTCTGTAGTGCATTAAAGAATTGGTAAGAGAGAAAATAATAGAGTCTGAAAGAAAAAGCAGCATGACAAAAACATTTCAGAACCCCCCCATAGGAATTGTCTTCTTTCCTGTGTACACAAACTTGTTGCTAATCTGATCCCCTAAAAGTGTTAACATCCAATTTTCCAGAACTAATTAGGGCTTCCATTATTATTCAAACTCCCCACACTTAATTCTGCTACACCACTCACCTTATTTACATCAACATGACAAAACTGTAATATTTTCAATAAATAAATGTGACTTGTCTTGCTTACCCTTTCTGGTTCATATATAAATCAATTTGTATTTTCTTTCACAGTTACACAAGTCTTAGAAATAATGCAGCTATGTCCTGTCCATAGTTAGAGCCTATAAAGTACTACAACTACTCAAAAAGTCTCACAAAGAACATTCATTTCCTTATCCGTCCAATTTTCATCTCATGTTTATTGACTGCCTATATTGAGAAACACTGTTTTTTCAACAGCAATAGAAAAGTGGCCATGAAGTTATCGTACAATATCTCCTTTAAAAATTACAGTGGAAGTCCCATCTTTGCAGTGATTTTATTTTAGCACTACGTATGTAGCCAGCATTGTAAGAATATTGCCATTTATGGAAAGCTGTCAGTGAAAAAAAAAGATGATTCTTAGGAATAGAACTCTGCCACTGACAGGTGCTTCAACCAGTTTTTTGAAAACGGAAATGCTAGCAAAAGATCCTTTTATTGTTGCTGGTGTGGCATTTAACTTGAGATTTAAAACTTTTGGCTGGCTATTTCCCAAGGGGCTACAATGAAAGCTTAAGAGCTTTCTCTGTAAAGACGAACCACAATGAGGTAGACACCAATGTGTGTCTGACATGAGTTCAGCTCTGCTTGCACAGTTGAGCATATAGCACAACAGCTCATAAAATAGCGTATCCCTTAGGGTTCCTAGAGATCACTGAAAGGAAACAAAAGACAGAATTTGCTCATGAGGCAAGTTGCTTGTAAGGAGAGAGAGAGAGAGAGAAAGCGAGAGAGAGAGAGAGAGAGAGAGAGAGAGAGAGAGAGAGAGAGAGAGAGAGAGAATAATCTGAGCAAAGACAATTTGGTAATGCATGTGAGGAGAATTAATTTGTCATTTGTATAATCTTTTGATCTAACAATCTATTTCTAGGAGTTTATCCTAAGGGGTAAGTGCTGCGAAGGGAATCAGAGGGCTTTGAAAAATTTATGGCTATGTGAACATTTACTATAAAATGATGCTTATGAGAAAAGAAATTAGAAAAGCCTAAATGTGCACAAAAGAGACCAGATAAATTAATCATTACATAATTGCACAGTGGGATGTAATTCAGTCATTTAAATAATATTGCTTAAAATAGCTAATAATTAGGTCAACATTAATATTCAGTATATATTATAAACTTAAAAAGCAAGTTAAGAAGTGACAAATACAATGTCTTTATATCCATCATGGTTCAGCAGGAAGCGTAGGGCCACATGGATTGCTCTCTTATCTATGACTGACTGTTACCAGGCCCATTAGGGCGATTTTAGGCTGCCACTGCTGTCCTGAGGTTGAGATTACACTGGCAGTGGCATACTCAGAAGACAGCATTCCACACATTCCTCATGCTCTGGCTCTAATCTTCTTTCCACTGTTCCAAAATTTCTCAATTAGAGTTCAGTTGAAGCATATAAAGTAAGCATCTAAATAGATTAAAGTACACAATTTAATGAATACTTTGAGTCAGTTATGCTAAAGAACAGAGGGGTTAGTAATTGACATAGAAGGTAAGTTGCAATCTTCTATGTAAGCCAGAAAAATCAAACAAATTTGGCCTTCAACCCAATGTATACATGCTTTAATGGACTAAAGTATGATATGAATGCTATTTTTAAAATCTAGGGGGAAAACATTTTAGAAATACCCAACATTAGAATTTGTGAAGTTTCTAAAAGAATAAATACTTTAGCTGTATCTTGAAAGAATGGAAATTTAAACCAGTAATATGAAGGGCTCACATGTAAGAGTGTAGGTGGTCACTAATAAGCTGTAGACTGGACAGACATATACCAAAGAAAGGAATTCTCAAAATGTCATAAAGATACTACTTGCTGGTATTTGATTGAAACAGTACTAAATTATACAGCAGCATCTAGCAAAAGTATTATTCTTAAGAATTTGCAAGATTTCCCAAAGATGGTAAATTGGGTTTCTGTCAAAAATTATTTAATATTCATCTTTCCAGTTCAGAGGGCAGAATATACTTATTTACCCCTTAGTTTTTGATTCAACTACTGACTTGTGTTGCACAACTGAGTATCAAGAGAAGAGAAACTTGAGACTGGGAAGGCAGCTCTGTTGACAGAGTAATTGCCAAACAACCATAAGAATCGGAGTATGGATACCCAGTACCCACATAAGAACCAGGGTGTAGTGTTGTGCATTCATAATCCAAACACTGGGAATGCAGATCCTTGGAGCTTGGCAATTCATCCTGCCTAGCAGAGTCAGTGAGCTCTGGGTTTCTGAGAAACCCTGTCTCAGGCAATAAGATGGAGAGTGGACACCTGATGTCAGCCTCTGGCCTCCACACATGCACACACATATATGTATATGTACATATATCTATACACACATATACCGAGGGAAAGAGGAATAGAAGACAAGAGAGAGGAGGAGATGAGAGGGGAGGGGAGGGAGGGGAGAAGAGAAAAATTTAAAGGCATTTGTGAAATAGGGTTCTTTTTTTTCACTGATACCTCCAAAAGAACTCACTCTGGGTCTTCTCACAGCTCTTTGGAAGAGACAGAGCAGAGTCTTCTCACATTAACCACCATCTAGCTAATCTCAAAACATCTGAGCTTATTGTTGTACGCCTCTGACATTCTACGATTTGGAGATTTTTGGCTATGTCAGAGTATCATGTCTATAGTTGCGCTAATTAAAGTAAAGCTGTTTCTTGATACAATGTGCATAATTCCACTAAAATTTACATTTCTTGAACAAGTGATTCATCACAGCTTGTAATTTTTATTGTATGATGAATAAGTATGTAATAGAGAGAGGCATTGTCTTTGGAGTTTTTGGGAAAGCGAAGGTGCCTACATACCCAAAAAAAATGCTAATGATCCTGGGATTCTGAAAGTGGAAGAGGGCAAGAGTGCAGTGTGGTACTTGAGCCAATTCTCCAGGATGTAACTGGTATTTAGCTAAATGCTTTCTTTGGCAAAAAGGAGAGGTGCACTACAGTTCTTTAAGACCCTTCCAGATACATTATATTTATGGACTAAAAGACTCTAGATTACAACAGCATCATTCCTGCCCAAATTGAACTATAAATTTAAGCTCAGTCATTACACAAATGCACAAACTGGTGATAAAATGTGTATGGAAATGCAAAGGCCGGGAATAGCCAAGGAGAGCTTGAAGAAGCAAAAGGTCAAAGAAGACTGACTGATGGTAAGACTTTATCATTTTTTATTCATATATATTTTATTTATTTATTTTACTTACCAACAACAATTTCCCCTCCCTCCTCTCCTCTAGTTCCCTCCCCCATCCACTCTTCCTCTATCTCCATTCATAAGGGGTAAGGCCTCCCATGGGAGTCAACAAAGCATGGCATATCAAGTTGAGGCAGGACCAAACTCCCCTACCCCTCTTCCCGCATCAAGACTGAACAAGGAATCCCACCATAAGGAATAGGTTCAAAAGTGCCAGCTCATGCATCAGGAGCGGGTTCTGGTCCCACTGCTAGGGGCCCCACAAAAGACCAAGCTACACAACTGTCACCCAGATGCAGAGGGCCTAGGTCAGTCCTGTGCTGGCTCCCTAGCTGTCTGTCTCTGAGGGTTTTCCTGTCATGATCTTGACTCCACTTGCTCATATGATCCTTCCTCCCTATCTTCAACTGGACTCCAGGAGCTCAATCCACATGCTTGGTTGTGGATCTCTGCACCTGCTTCCATCAGTAATTAATTCTATATGACACTGACATAGTGAGAGGCACATAGGCCAATGTCACAAAACGGAGTCCAAAACAAGCCACCCACATACAGGGATGTGTTCTGTGACAAAATTGACGTTATAGTGCAATAGGGAAAATTGTACTTTTCTATAATCTATACTGAATTATTTAAAAATCCAACTGAAAAATATTGATCCATATATGCAAATCAGTACCCAAATCAATTTTATATAGGTAATAGATTTAGGTATAAAAGTACAAAACATAAGGATGTATAAAGTATGTTTTTCAAGACTTAAGAGAAAGTAAATGCTTCTTAAGAGTAAGCATAAATGACAATTTTTGCCATAATTCTAATTCTTTAGTCTCATTTATGATACTAAAGCTCCAAGGTACTATTATGGTATCTCAAGCTTCATTTTTATAAGATTTCCAAACTCTGATTTAAAAAAGAAATCAAATTTTCACTCACTAGTGATGTAAGTGATAGTGAGTATAGAATGAATGAGCTTCATTCTAATACGGATTTTACTCACTAATGTTAGTATTAGGAAACAATTGCTAAAAAGTTTGGGTTTTCAACACAGTTTTCTCCAATATCAGTATGCTAATGGTAATGAATTATCATAGAGCAAAAAGACACTAATACTTCCTCACTTTTTTCAAACCATTTGCACCATTGCATGCAAGGTCCTTGTCTAACAAACATCTTTGGTACATTATTATAATCTGCAGACCATTGACTACTTGATCCAACAATGGGGTTAAATCTCAAGTCTTAGGAGACATGCTAAACATGTCACCCTGGAGTAAAAATAAAATACCTTGCAGGAGGATCTGAGTCAAGGCCTAAGATTACGTCCATAGAAGCAATCCTTAATAGCATCTATCACGTAGTCGGGCATTTCAAGAGCTAAACGGTTCTACAAGAAAGGACACTATAAAGATTACCCCCCAAGGACACATGGAGGTGGGCCAAGTAAGAGGAAACCTGAGAAGTAGTAGCCTGATGTTCCCTCTCTGTTCTGTGATATTCACAAATATGCAGGTGGCTGACCTCACCTGAAGAAGCTGGGATACTGCCAAAAAAGGTTGCTCCTGGGTAAACTGTGGACTATATTTTTCTTCTGCAAATGTACAGCAGGATGTATTTGTGTCCCAAAGCAAGGAACTAGAGCACCAGCACTGAAGTCATTCTCCAGAGACTTCAGAACACCCCACAGAGAATCCTCGCTATCTCTGACCATGTAAAGCACATGTGCTGATGTCACACAGCCTGGCAAAATCAGAAAGTTCTTATTGCAGAAGATGTGTGTGTATGTGCATGCGTGTGCATGTGTGTGTGTGTATGTGTGTGTATACTTACACATGCCTATGCATTACTCTGCCTCTGACAACAGATTGAGAAGTATCCTGCAACCTATTTTATATGGATACTCAGGTTAGACCAACTTGTGCTACATATAAGAAGCTGCCTACTACAGTTGTTTTTCCTGCCAGGAAACACCAGAAGAGAAGGAAGTGTTATTCCTGCCAGGAAGAAAACACAATGCAGAATATTGGTCTTGGAGAAGTGGTTTTCAAAGAGTCATTTTTCTAAGTATAATTTCTCCCAACTATAACTGCTACTGTGATGAATGATACGGGACAACAGATTCTCTGCTCTTCGTCTGGGTTTAGTCAGAATTTGAACTTAGTTAACTTCTTTGCTCCTTTGACTGAAACATTAGTGTGTTAAAAAAAATTATTGCCTTCTCCAAGGTCGCCTGCAAGTAAAGAATCTATGAACATTTTAAATTTAGCCAATTACTTTTTGTTCTTTCTGCTCACTGTATTATGCAATAGCATGCTAATACCCAAATGTGCTTAACCTTGCTGAAGACTAATTGATCAACTTTAAAAGGATTTCAACTTTTATTTTAAAAGTGCACAAGTACAAAATATTTGCAGTATTACAGAGAGAGCTTTAATGATTTATTTCTGCAGAGCAGAACCAAAAGAATTTTCATTAAAAAAATGAACCACTTCTTAATCTGAAAATGACTTTTCCCTTTACTAAAAGAAAGAAATCAGCCATTCATTTGAGATTCATGCATAACTGGCTATGTGTTAAATACACCAAATAGGTTTGTGATATTAGTAACATATTTAGAGATTTTTTTAGCACAGTTAAGAAAACATATCAACTTCCCTTTGCTTTAAGCATCATCCACATTTTAATTCCCAAATGGAGTCACAAATAGAGAAGAATACAAGCTGTCGATTTCAAAATGCTTTGCCATAGCAATATTCCTTGGAACAAATGCTGGAGAAAGCTAAGATTTCCATCTCTATGCCAAGAAGATAGTTCTGCAATGGGCGAAGACGTTGAAAATCTGACAATACCCATTGTAAGAAGATCTGGGAAGAAAGTTTTCTGCTTTGCCTTATCCATTTAAGTGTGAGTGGTCCTGGGATCCAAATCTTTCCTCTCAGTCAATTTCCCTTTCTGCTTTTTCTCTTGATGAAACGATGTTGGCTACATTCTGATGGGCCATTGAGATTAATTCTGGATCTGCACAGAATCCACCTGAAGAACCTGATAAAGGCAACTTCCAAGAGCATACATGAAACAAAGGCCTGAATGATAACATAAAGGATTTACAAAGGACAAAAATATGGGCCACCATTTAATAGTGACAGTAATTACTTAAATAAATGTCAAAACACTTGGAAGAAGCAAGAGGAAGGCATGTTGTGAATATTTAAAGCTGAAGCATACCACCCTATTGATGTGCCACTTGGAAAGAGATCCTCCTCAAGGTCATTCACAACTGGTATGCTGCCTCTGTATCTTTATAATGGACAACCTGAATTATAATTGATACAAAGCGCACATACAATTTCTTTAATCTCTTAATGCCTTTTACTGAAAGTTTGTGTGCGGACTCAATAGAATGCATACCCAAACCCAGAAATATAAAATCAGAGCCTGAATTTTAACAGAATCCCCAGGTGGTCTACATTGGTGCTAGATGTCCTTCTGTATATGTGTTGCTTTTATTGGTTGATGAATAAAGCTGTTTCTGCCAATGACTTAGCAGAGCTAAACCAGGCTGGAAATCCAAACAGAGATATAGAAAGAGAGTAGGCAGAGTTAAGGAGACACCATGTAGGTGCCAAAGGAGAAAGACGCCAGCCAGAGCTTTCTCTAGTAAGCCACAGCCTCATGGCAATACACAGATTAATAGCAATGAGTTAATTCAAGATGTAAGAGTTAGCTAGAAATATGTCTGAATCATTGGCCAAACAGTGTTGTAATCAGCATAGTTTCTGTGTGATTATTCGGGTCTGAGCAGCTGAGAAATAAACAAGCAGTCTCCTACTATACTACATGTTTGGGACTCTCCTTCTCAGGACAGTTTTAAATGGTCTCCTGTACTTAGAATACTTTCCTAGAAGGTAAATGATTGCAGGTGCTTCAGAAAATACAACTCCAAATAATTTGCTAACCTATCAGGTCTCTTCATGAATCACTAGGGTCGTGAATGGTCCAGTCATATCAAATGTATAAGAAACTCCCAGGAGAATATATCAGCTCATAGAGGATCACAGATTATGTTTCAAGAAGGCTGAAGTGAATAGGATACTAATTGAAAAATTTGCTGTTGTAAAGAACCATCTCCAATCTTTTCATTTCTTAAAAAAATTCATGTAGCATATCTTCAAATAAATTTAGATTCCTGTTACTGGTGGGAGATGTTATCCAAATATTTATGACCTCAGACAGGAGACTGAATCAAGTCAGCTTCAAGAAAAATGCAGTGTGTTCAGAGTTCATAACGAATTGACCCACCAACCACTTTAGAAAGAAACTAACACATCACCATGCTTTTGTTACTCTGTGGAAAAACAAGCCCATGGTGAAATTAAATGTGCAATATTTTACTAATAATTGTTGACAGAGTTGGAATTATAGGCCTAGTCTTATGAATCAAACTGGTGCTATGTCTCTGCTCAATGTACATATGTATGATCTGCAAGATTACTTGAGTTGTGCAAATGTACAAAGTCCTCAGCTTTTCCTGTGAAGACAATTGCATCTTCCAGTGCTTTCAACAATACCTTCACCTGCTCATTTGGAAACAGTTATTTTAAAATGAATTTCAAAAGCCATGTCCAAAAATAAAAAGAGGTGTAGCCCTGAAAAAATAGAGCTGTTTCAAAAGGAGCCAGGTGCCTGTTTTGAGTAGTTAATGGATAATTTTAAGCATCTGATTGAAGTTAGCATTTATAACAATTATGGGTACCAGTGGAAGCTTTACTGGAGAAGAGAAGAGGTGGTTTGAGTAAATTGCTTTCCAACTTAAGAATTGCAAAGTCACAATGAGGCCTGTTATTTTTCCCCTGCCTTTGTTAAGCAGAAAAGAGGACTGGAAGGAAGTTTGAAAGGCAAGCAAGTTCTCTCCCCTGAGTAGGAAAGTGCAAGATATTGAACACTCAGCTAACAGAGTGAGATAAGAAAGCTAGCCAGCATGCTGCTCCAATACCTTAGAGGAAACACTGTCAGAAGAAGCTCAGAGGAAATCCCTTTATTCAACTTTAGATGGAGCTGAGTTAGGCAAGATTATCATTTAGTGTTGTGTGGTACTGCTTGTCCCTAATCACCAGTGAGTATCCCCTTAGTGTGTGTGTGTGTGTGTGTGTGTGTGTGTGTGTGTGTGTGTGTGTGTGTGTGTGTATCCCCTTGAAATAGTGTGTATCTTTTAAATGAATAAGTTATGTGCTAATCCATAATATTAGCTGTCCTCAAGAAAGACTAAGCTGTAAGCACACCAAAAATGACTTGTTCTGATGTCCATGATAGTTCTTATCTAAAACAGTTCAGACTAACAAGTAACTTTCTTAAGGTTAGATATGAGACAAAAACTGCTGAAATGGCCATGAACCTGAGTCGAGATAGGTCATGGGCCCAGGGGACTACCTAATACTATTATTCTGCTAAAGAACATAGTAATAAAATGACTCCTAAAGACGTACTGCTATACCCATACATCAACTCACATCGGAGCAGCTGTTTCTTGCAGCAAATGGCGGGTAACACAGAGACCCACAACTGGACAATGTGCAGAGTGAGAGACTTTGGAGCACTCAGTCCTAAATGGGATGTCTTCAACAAAGCTCTTACCTGAAGCTCAGGGTTATATAAGGAAGAGAAAGTGGAAAGAGAATAAGAGCCAGCGGTGATGGATGACTCCAAGGAAACAGTATCTTCCATATACAACAGGACTGATGCACATGTGAACTCAAAGAGACAGTGGCAGCTCACAAAAGACCTGTACAAGTTCAAGCCAAATGGCATCCCAACACTGAGACGGGGAAGTGAACACAAAGTGTCACCTCTAATCAAGAAGCTATTTGTAATCAATACCTGCTGACAAAGAGAAAAATCAGCTTTCTCCACTAGAGTCTCATTGGGTTCTATCAGCCACACTCCAAAGCAGGCCCCACACCCAAGAATAGTTGGCCAGCAAAAAAAACAAACTTAATGGTATTTTTGTGAACTTTTGGTTTCATTTGGCTTTGTTTGAAATATTTTTGTCTTATTGCTCTTTTGTCTGTTTTGATTTTTGTTTTGTGGGTTCTTTTGCTGCTTTTTTGCTATTTTTGTTTCTAGATGCGGAGGATGAAAAAAACTTTTCAAGAAAAGTAAAAAAAAAGAAAGAAAGAGAGAGAAGAGGTAATTGAACATCAAAATGAAACTCTGCTTCTTCTTGGGTTTTACAGAAAGACAAGACAAAACAGTCATTGACAAAAATTCCACATTCAATATGAGAAAAGAAACTCATGTAAGACTAAATAAAGAAACCTAAATACCTCAATAAGTTTCCTTCTCCCTGGAATTTCACTCGCCAGTAACTGGAGTTCAACTTCTACTAGTTTTGCCTTCCACAATCTAATCCGTCATTGCTAGACATAGAATACACAACCCAGATAATGCTACTCAACTATGCACATAGAAATCAGCTGTGGGCTGATTTGGTTTAATTCCTCTATAAGAAGTCAGGTATTTATTTATTTGCCTTGAAAATTATAGAACGGTGGTTCTGAAATGAACTCCAGCAGCAAACCGTAGTCTTGCTCCAATAGAATAAAATGCTGATAATGGCTTCTTGAGCTACAGAGAATATTTTTCCTGCATTCTTCAAACCACACAATATCATCTACTACTTTTACCAAATAGACATGCGGCCCTGGTAGGTTGCTAAATAATTTCCCCTAATGAATCACATCTCCCTGAAGTATTGCTTTCTGTAACCCTCTCCTAAATGAACTTGTGAGTTGGCTCTGTGCCTTGCTTTAGCTAAGAAAACGTCAGCAAATGTGATTGGTGCAGTGGTTTAATATGTGCGTGAGCACTGAAGCCTGCCCTCTGGGAGAGCTGAGAGCATGCTGTGGAGAAGCAAAGCTTTTCCCTGATGAGTCACCTCTCCACAAAGCATGCATGTAGAGAAAGGACGTAAAGAAACAATTTCATAATCTGTTTGCACTTCCTTGAATAAGATGATCACAAATGATATCACCGCTTATCCAACCTTATACCGAGTGACTGTGACATAAGTGGACTTGGGTAGGACACCAGCATCAGTAATACTCAAAAGCTCTCTAGGCTTTTACCTTCCAGAGGGCAACATTTTTTTTTTATTATAGTAGATGACTAAAATTAAGAGAGCTTTAATTTGCTTATTGCCTTAAGTAGAGTTGACAGCGTTTTGCTTGTTGATTTTATAATTCTTCAAGTCGTGAGAACACACAGGGTCTCAAGGGAGAACCCAATCTCTTTTCTGTTAAAAATGTCTTTTTAAGCAGGGCGGTGGTGGCACATGTCTTTTAATTCCAGCACTTGGGAGGCAGAGGCAGGTGAACCTCTGTGAGTTTGAGGCCAGCCAGGTCTACAGAGTGAGTTCCAGGACAGACAGAAATACACAGAGAAACCCTGTCTGAAAAAAAAAATTTCTTTCTACTTGTGTCCAATCAGATTTGATAGCCAGTAAGTTTAAATTTTCATCATAATTAATTCATCAACATAATTCATCATAATTAATGTCACATGAAACTACACACAATATCACTACCTTAATATATTTCATACATTTTTAAAAATCACATTATATTATATATTATTGCATTGTGGTTGTCCTCACAATTGAGTAACGACTGTCCATTTTTAAAAAGTGTTCTAAACTTCTTACTTTAACGTTTGTGGAGCAAAACTATTCTTTAAACCAAAGTTCAATGTTCCAACACCCAAGTCTCTCCTGTTATTTCAAGACTGTGCACTATACTTAACACTATTTATGTCTTAGTGTCTTTTTCTTTTGATGTGACAAAATAGTCTGCCAAAAGCAACTTACAGAGAGACCAGGTTAATTTTAGCTCACAGTTCCAGGTGATAGCCCATCGTGATGGGGAATTCACAGCAACAGGAGCTTGAGAGGGCTGATCAAGTTGCATGCATATCAGAAATACAGAGTGATCAATGCCTGCTTGCTAGAGCTCAGTCCCCCCCCCCTTTCACCATCAGAATCGAAATCCAGCCCCAGGGAATGAAGTGATACCACCCACATCGTCATATCTTACTACACCATTTAACAGAATTATGGCAATCCTTCACAAACATTCTCAGAGACACTTTTCCCAGGTAGATTGTGTCTATAAATGATGTCAATATGATGTATGTTCCAAAGCTACAGGAAAGGATTTTGAATGTTTGCATTATAAAGGGATGATAAATAATTGGAGATATAGGTGGATATTCTTGACCTGGCTTAATTTTGACATTAAACAGAGCATGTATGTCCCAAAACATCACATAATGCCCCATTTATATAAATAATCTTTTATGTATCCTTTAAGATAAATTTAAATAAAAACATTTTAAAATAGAGTTAAGAAGAAAATATTTTAAGAGGCAGTAATTACACATTTATACAGTGTTTTGTGTACAAAAATAATCATTGAAGGAAAACACAATTAAAACACTAAATGTTCCTAAAAGATTTACAATAAGGTATAAATTTACATAATGAAGTTAGTTGTGGTGATGGGGTAGGTCTTGGGAAATTTTACACAGCTTCTTTCTGGACAGGGAATGTAGCTATGTTATATAAGAGGCCCTAGGTTCAATTGCCAGCAACACAAAACGAACAATAAAAACACAAATAAATCCAATCAGGAACCAGTCATGGTAATATTGTACCGGTTGTCACATGTTGAGAAAGTCCAGAAGGAGATGGAGTGGGTATAAGGAGGGTAGATATGATCCTAATACATTGTATACATGTATGAAATTCTTAAAAATAAAATTTAAAAAATAAATAAACAAGAATAAATTCCTCTTTCAGAATATACTTAGATATATGTCTAGCTAAGGGACTATGTCAGTTTGTAAATGACAAAAAGTAAGATTATTCTTCCTTAAAGAAACTCCATTGTTCATGTTTGATGCTATTCCCATGAGTATTACAAGCTGGAGGTGCTAGGATTTCTCTACAGACAAGCAAATAATTTTGTTCTGTATATTATCCAACACTCTGAAGGCATACAAATTCAGAAAAGAAAATTTATTAGATACCTGATGGATTGTGACCCTTGCAGATTGTGGAATTTGAAGTGTCAACCTTTCATTTATAATCATAGCAATGAACCATGTGGCAGTTTAAAATTGGAGGTATAATCACTACTTAATATTGCTGTGAGATGAAAGGGAGACTTTAGAATAAATTTAAGAGAATATTATGATCTGAAATTGAGCTATTTGAACCATCTGTGATTACAAAGCACCTAAAAACAAGAATAGACATTTTATTTGTATGGCTACTTAGTACCCTGAGCTAAATTCTCCTAAAAGCACAGAAATAAACCCTCTTCGTCCAATACAATAGACTAGCTCAGTTTGACTTGAATATTGGAATGTGGTAGTCTCAATAGAAATGTTAAATACCATATTTCAAAAAGTTTGCATGAAAGAAGTATGAAATATTTCATAATTTTTATATTGAATATAAGTTGTAATATTTGGGGTACATAGGATTAAGTTGAAACTTTTTTTCACAAACCGGACTGTTCATTTTTCACTATATAAAAATATCTGGATTTTAAACGGATTCCAGGACTGGTGGTACAGGTCTGTCAGCACCTGCCTCATCACTGGCAGCTTTGCCAGAACTACCACCTGCATCGTGAAGCTCCATGAGTTTTCCCAATTCAGATGTGGGTATCTTCAGCATTTTTAATTTTCTAAGGAAGACCTCATGAAGAGGACAACTGATTTGCAAGCCTTTTCTTTGTTTCCCTAAGACATACAATAGATTGTATAGAATCAATTTATTAACCATTTCTTTCAAGCCCTTTGCCCAAACTTCTCAGGCCATGATTTCCATCATTTTCTCTTGGATCTGACACAACTGTTGATGTTGCACATAGGACATCTTGTTTATTCTGGTTGTTGAGGGTTTTTTTTTTTTTATAAAACAAACAGAGCAGATGGAGCAAACAGTCATCAGTTGTCTTGACATCAATATTAGCTTCAATCATGGACTGTCATTTTTCTTAACCATGGAAAGCATTTTGTCCTGGTAAGATCCATGTCATGGAATTTAGTCAGACAGCTTTTCCTGAACATCATGAGTAATTAGCTCGACTTTTCTAAATGCAGCTTCATCATTCTCTAGACCAAGGCTCACTTCAAACACATGACCCTTGATGCAATTTTGGTTTCATGATTCCCTGTGACAAGCGTTTTTCCAATGTTTCTAATCTTGAACATACCTGAAGCTTTCACATCATGTCGTTCGTTTTTTTAGAGAAAGGACCAACCACTTTCTTCTTGGCTTGCTTCTTGCATCCTTTTGTTAGGCGTTTGTTCTTGCTCATCACCATCAATCAGAGAGACAAAAAGCAAATTAAAATGTTACAAAAAATGTTTTAGATAATTTCTGTTTTTTTTTTCTTTTTTAATGGGTACCAGAAAACCTAGTTCTTATATGGTTCATATTATAATTTTTTAAACAACCCTTGCGTAGATTAAAAGGATCTGAATTGAGTATCATGTTGCTTGGGGTTTAATGTAGTTATTATTGCTGTTCATTTGTTTGTTGTGACAGGATCTCACTGTGTCACTCAGGCTGGTTTGGACCTCATGGGCTTCAGGAATCCTCCTACCTCAGCTTCCCAAGCATTGAGGACCACAGGTACTTGCCATCCTGCTCAATATTTTTGCCTGGGTTTTAATCCTGGCCTTCTCACAGAACAGCTGTGTGCTCTTTGACAATTTACTCACCTTTTTATGTCTTGTTTATTTATATTAAGTAACAATAATACAAATAATAATGCCTCATTAAGATGTTTGAGAAGACAAATTTTTTTACATGAGATGTCCTACTCTGTGCTTAGCTTACAGTGAGAATTTAGTATAGGTGAGGAATTTTCCAGACTTCTAAGAGTAGTTGTGTTAGTAATTGTCTCCTTGCGCAGAACCTTACAGAAGTTTCCCATTGTAAGTACCTTAACATATCTGAGAAAAGGAACCTACATATATAGACCCCAGTGCAAATCTCTTTCTCCCCATACTACTCTGTTCTTTATAGAAACTAACCTTCAATATTCCACTGCAGGATCCAAACACAGATGATTTCATTTGCTGCTGTAGGCTTGACATTGTTAGCCCTTTCTCCCAAGTCTTTTCTTCTTTCTCTTTGTCTATAATATTCCTTCCAACACACTTGGAAGAGTCACTTTTTTACAATGCTCCATCCTATTCTGAAGCACATATAGAAATGATTAAGACCTTCAAAGTTTCCATGTAATGTGTGCATATGGATATTACTGTAAATGATGAACTACAATGTAGTTAGGGGTGTATTTTTTAACATCACTCATACAACATTGATGCTTTTGAGGGTAGTGACACATTTTCTATTTGTGGGTACCCAGCACCAAGCACAAGTCTTGACATATGGTTGGTGTATAATAATGCTTAACTGAACTCTTGATATAAGCTCAAACTCACCTGCTGGTTGATTCACTAGTTGTCTGCTAGTATGAACTATGGATTTCTGAAGTTTTTTTTCAGTTCCCTAAACACATTTCTCATCAGTCCTCTCTCCAACTCCCAGCTATTATGCACAAGCGTCTATGACTGATTCTACCCAATGCAGCATGAATTAAGGTGTTGTGTTGCCTTTGGTAGCAAATAAATCAATACATATATAACCATCCTTCTTTCCCTCCCCCACCCTAAATTGCAACACAGCAAAAAAACAACAAACAAACAAAAAACCCAAGAAACCTATCATTCCACACTTGCAAAATTAACTCCTTAATCCCCAGGGCAGCCCTTGGAAGAAGATGGAAAAGAGAAAACATAAAAATTTTAATTACACTGCGTTCTAAATGAAGTATGTGCCTTTGCTGTATCAAGCCACCAAGACCTGGACATTTAGTGCATCAGAGCTTTGCATGTCTTAACTAATAAACCCGTTCTGGTGAATATAATTTGAAAGGTTCTTTTGGTTGTAAATTCTCCTGAGATGAGCAACACAGACAATAACCTTCTCCCTAATCCAGAGGCATTCATGAAACAGAAGATGACATGTAGCTTTAGGAAACTAAAAATGGGATCTCTGAGGTGAAAGGGCTGAGAAAGGCATGTAGAGGAAATAGTAGCCTCGATGCAGGATGTCAGAGATGGTCTTCATCTGAATAAAGGGTTTCAAATTACACCAAAGAAACCCAAACCATTAGCCCAAAAGAATTAATATGCATATACCAAATTCACTCAAAAATAAAATGATGCTTCGGTCTAGTTTGCTTTTTCTTAGAAAAAGCTGAGCACTTGTATAAATAGACTTGACTGGAGTTTTTATATCTACAGTAGTGCTCATTTTTATTTAATTTTTTTTCTTATTTTTTTTATTCCTGATAAATCTGAAGGATAAAGTCCTGTTCAGGAAGCTTTTTATTTTGGCTCTGTAAGTATGTTCCATTCTAAAATATCATCAATATTCTTTAAGGTATCAAAACTAATTTTAGGAAAAAGCCCCAGGAGTTGACTGTTGCTAGCGTGATAATGGATATCAATTTTTTAAACTGAAACCAACTAAGAGCCTTTTTTAAAAAATTGTATAAACCAAACAGACTTCCCTCCTCAAACACTGGGCTCTGTGCTTTTATCATTCCCCACAGTTGTATCTTTTGCTATAAGCTACAAAGGATATAGCTGAACCATGGCAATGATATAATCCCTTTTATCTGAGACTTCTTACATTCACCCACGTCATCTGATCTTGTGGCCAGAAGAAGTCATGAGGCACACAACAATGTTTTCATGGTCAGCAACAGATAGCATTAATGACAGTAGTCTACTAAGATAATAATGGGGATTTCAAAAAAAAAGATAAAAAGAACTGTATTACCTGATGATGTCTTAGCTTTTGCAATGCAACACATTACTCTCAGGAATATTGATGCTGGAATAAACTTAATTGGTTACAGTTTGGAAAAGTATATAGGACATAATTTTTTTATAATTCTGATAAATGATTGTAGAGATTGTATGTAATTAGAATACTATGATTTTAGAGCTATCTCTATTAACTCTTTCTACTTACAAAGAAAATATACCTTATGTTATGCATATCATACGATGCAGGCATCAGCCTTGGATATTAATATTTACTATACTTGGCTTCCCAGAGGTTGAAGTTAAGTCCGTATTATTCAAGACATTAGGCAGTTTAGACACAGGATCTGGAAGATATATGATGAGTATGATCTGAAAGCCTCCTCCTGAGGACTAACATTGACAGTACAAGAAGGCGCCATGTAAGCATCCAAGGAAGGGACATTGATGTGGGAGTCCCCTCTGGATGCTGTGATTACCATTAATGAATAAAGAAACTGCTTTGGACCTACATCAGGGCAGAACTTAGGTGGGGAAAACTAAGCTGAATGTTGGGAAAAAAGAAGGTGGAGTCAAGGAGAAGCCATGTAGCCCCTGGCAAAGACAGATGCTGGGTAAGCCACAGCAACGTGGCAATACACAGATTAATGGAGATGAGTTAAATTAAGATGTAAGAGTTAGACAATAAGAAGCTAGAGCTAATGAGCCAAGCAGTGATTTAAATAATATAGTTTCTGTGTGATTTTTTGGTTCTAGGCAGCCAGGACGAACAAGAAGAGAGTAGCCGGGAACCAACAAGTAGCCTCCTCCTACAGGACATGAACAATAGTCTTCTTATCCAGCTTACCTTATACCTACAAACTACAATTGTCAACATCCAATATCACCTTATTGGTGCAATAGTGGCATGCATATTCTGATGATAACCAAACTCTAATTCCATTTGAGGCCCACTTAATAGGAAGGAAATCATGCCTCGTACTGGAAACCTAGCCAAATATCTGGGGCTAGTGAGATCATAGATTTTAGAGGAGAATCTAATACTGCCAACTTACTAAAACATCATAATTTCTATTTGCATTCTACATATGTGTACTTATACACAAAGATAAGTATAGCTTTTACCACTCATCAAAAAAACTTTCCTTTGCAACAGATGGAAACCATTGTGTGTGTGTGTATGTGTGTGTGTGTGTATTACAACTAATCAAAATGCAGAGAACAAGTAATTTTGTGGTACCTAGTTCCACATGATACATCCGCTATCCAACTCTTGCACTTAAGCTCAGGGAACATCAAAGAAGAGGGGGCAGAAAGACTGTAAAGTCCAAAATAGCAGGGAGGGTTTTTGGGTGGGGATTGTATCCCCCTAGAAATATCAGTGAAGCTATACCCATAAAGTCCCAAGACCTGAACAAGGACAACATGGGTATGCCAAAATAGAAGGGACAAATCTTTTCTTTCTTTTTTAAATCTATTTTTAAAACAGTCTTTTGTCATTTTATATGCCCATCCCAGTTCTCACTCCCTCTTCACCTCCCCCCGCTTTTACTCCCCCAGCACCCACATCAACTCCTCAGAGATGGTAAGACTTCTTACAGGAGCCAACAAAGTCTGGCAAATCACTTTGAGGCAGGACCAAGTACCCCCTCCCATATCTAGGCTGAGCAAGTTATTCCTCCAAAGAGAATGGGCTCAAAAAGCAAGTTCAAGCACTAGGGATAAATCCTGGTCCCACTACTAGTGGCCCCACAGACTGCCCCAGACACACAACTGTCATCCACATTCAAAGAGCCTAGTTTGGGCCTATGCAGGTTTCCCCACCATCAGTCTAGAGTCAGTGAGCTCCCACTAGCTCAGGTCAGCTGTTTCTGTAGGTATCCCCATTATAGTCTTGACCTCTTTGCTCATACTATCACTCCTCCCTCTCTTTTACTGGACTCTGGAAGCTCAACCCAGTGTTAGTTGTAGATCTCTGCATCTCCTTCGATCAGTAGCTGGATGAAGTTTCTATGATGACAATTAAGGTAGTCATCAATCTGACTACAGGGCAAGGACAGTACAGGCACCATCTCCAATGTTGCTTAGGGGTCTTAGCTGGGGTCATCCTTATGGATTCCTGGGACTTTCCCTAGTACTAGGCTTCTTGCTAGCCCCATAGTAGCTCTGTAATCAAATATCAAAATATCTCTTTCCTTGTTCTCCCTCTCTGCCCTTCCCCAATCTTGGCAATCCCATTTCCTAATGTTCTCCTCCCCTCTATGGAAGGGACAAATCTGATAGGACCTCAACCAAGAACAATCAATCAATCATTCAATTGTATCTACAAATGGATCACTAGTTAGAATTCTAAGCATTCAATCTCCAATGAGTTTCCCTTGTTGTTGATATGCATATGTCAAATATTAGTAACTATAGAAAACACGGGAGTTAGAGAAGAGGACAAAAGAAACTTTAAATTAAGGATCTGGAGAGATGACTCCAGTTAAGAACACTTACTACTTTTACAGAGTACTAGAGCTAGGTTTCTAGCACCCAATTTGGACAGTTTATAATCCTCCATAATTCTAGCTCCAGGGGCTCTGATATCTTTTTCTAGCTTCCTGTATTAACTACACATATATGGTGCACATACATATAAATAGGTGCATGTACATAGACATTAAAACTATAAAAAGTAAATGTTCAAAAAGAAGCAGTAGTTTTATATTTAAAACAATCATGAATTTTTTCTTATAAACTTCTTAACCTACTTTAAGCTGAATACTTGATCTGTAGGCAGAAACTACTTATTGGTTTCCTGGCCACCCAGACCCAAATAATCACACAGAAACAATATCAATTACAACACTGTTTAGCCAATGAATCTAGCATATTCCTAGCTATCTCTTACATCTAAAATTAATTCATTTCTATCAATGTGTATATCAACAAAAGGCTGTGGCCTACCAGAAAGGTTCCTAAGGCTCTGGTGTGTCCTTCTCCTTCGGCAGCTACTGGTATCTCCCTGACTCTGTCTTCTCTCTCTATCACTATTCAGATTTTCTGCCTGGCTAATCCATTGGCTGAAACAGCTTTATTCATCAACCAATAAAAGCAACACATATATAGAAGGACATTCCACATCATCTCCCTTTTCCTGTCTAATTAAAAAGAAAGGCTCTAACTTTAACATAGTTTCATTACATATAATAAAGCAGGTATCAAGCAAAACTTACAGTTACAATATTTACATCTAATTTATTATCATAACTAAGGAAAACTATGACTATAACTATTTAGTCTTCAACTCTTCAAAGACCCCAGAAAGATATAATATTACCTAAGTAAACAGGAAGTGCATTGTAAGCAACTTCTAAAGTTCTAGAATTGACAGAGACATTTTGCTGCCTGGACAGTCATCCAAAGTTCTGTAATGTTGGGGCATCCATCTTCAGCTTACAGGCCCATAGTGTCCACCAGGATTTTCTATGAAGCAGGGAATTGGAAGAGCTGTTCTGCTGTATAATGGCAAAGTCCATCAGTTCCTTTGTTCTGTGTCCTGCAGAATGTCTCACAGTTTTTTCTGTGAAGCAGGAACCCTGAAGGATTGTCTCACCTTCTTTAGGTAAGTTCAGCCATCATTTTTCTGTGGGTACTACATGGCCAGTTCATGCAACATCCTATCAAGCAGTCCAGGCAAGAGCAGTTTCTTGCCTAAATGACTAACAAACTCCATAAGGATCCTCTTTGATGCCCATCATCCTATTGAAGTAGATTGGAGCTGCCAGGAGATGTGTCTCATCATCATGAAAAGTCTAAATTCTTAAAACATTTTAGATAACATATTCCATAGTCTTTGAATTGTTTAACTGTATTTATCTAACTTAAATGTTATCTCTATATATCTAGAAAACATGACTACATGACTACAGTTTGACTATTACACAAACTAACATGACTACAGTTTGACTATTATACATGACTATCTATTAATCTGTAATTTTTAATTATACATTATATTTTAAATAAGCTGTATAAATGCAGTACCTTAAACAAGAGCAGAAATACATATACACAGTGTAGAAAATGACCTTAAATTTATATCAATAGTTCAAAGTCCATACCAATGCAAAGTATTCATCTCTATATCATATTCCCCTTTAAAAGAAAACAAACATTTATAAACAATCATCTTGGGAA
The DNA here is from genome assembly GCA_004026605.1 of Ondatra zibethicus. Lineage (NCBI taxonomy): Eukaryota > Metazoa > Chordata > Mammalia > Rodentia > Cricetidae > Ondatra > Ondatra zibethicus. The sequence continues at coordinate 24,172 of PVIU01010364.1, read as the reverse complement.
CTTGCTCATATTTTTTTCTAAACTGCTTCCTACTGTTTGTTGGGGGAAGCATTTTTAATATTCATGGAGAACTTTTGAGGGATCTTGTTCCATCAAACCACATTAGCCTGGAAGGAATCTACAGGTTCTCATCTTCTGTGGAAACAAAAGCAGACTTCTTTTCCAAAGCAACATATTCTTAGACCCAAATTTTGAAGATAAGATACATTTATGTTGATTTAACTTAGCAGCCCCCAGAAACAAATGTCTGTCTGTAGTCAAAAAATTTTAAAACACAATAATATGCATAATCCAGACTCCCTATGTATTTTCCATCTTTATGTGACTTATTTTTCTTTACTTCTTTAATCTATGACTGTAATTTTTTAAATTGCTCTTACTGTCTTTTAAAATACTTTACTTCTTTTTTTAACTGTCTATACTCTTTTTCTTCTATCTCCCAAGCCTGCGTACATTTATCCAACACTGTGACACATTCAGAGGTCATTTTTATCTTGATCTTTTTTATTGCATATCTGTAATCACTTTCTGACTAGGAGTGCTTTTTGGGGGATGGGGATTTAAGCTGAAGATCAGAAAAGCAAAGCAGCCAAGCCACTAGAGCACTCTTACCTCTACCAAGTCTCAGACAAACAAAGGGGTGATTCTGTCCTCAGCATGACTGTAGACTGCAATGCTCTCCACAAAACCTAAGATTGCAATGAACTCTTATCTCTTCCTGCCTTATATGCCTCTCTCTTCCCAGCCATAACACTCCTGTCTCCACCTTCCTAGTGCTAGGATTAAAGGCATTTGACTCCCGAGTGCTGGGAGCACCTTTGTGTGAGTTCAATTTCTCTTTTTAGACAGATTCAATCTCGGGTAGCCTAGGGTGACCTTGAGTCCTGGGATTAAAGGTATTTGCCACCACTCCCTGGCCTCTAGTGGCTTAACTCTGCACCCTGATCTTCAGGCAAACATTATTTATAAAAATACAAACAAAATGTCACTAATTGTCATTATAATACCTTTGGCAAGAGTGGAAAAATAGACTACAATGTATCCTGAATACCTTGCTATTTTTTTATTTTATATTTGTTTTATTTTTTACTTTTATTTATTTTTATCATTTTAAAAGAAAACAATCTTTTTTCATTTTACATACCAATCCCAGTTCCCACTCCCTTCCTTCCTCCCATTTCCTCCATCTACTCCCTCACTCCACCCCCTATCCACTCCACAGAGAAGGTAAGGCACATTGCTTTGGGGAAGGTCCAAGGCCCTCCCTACTATATCTAGGCTGAGCAAGGTATCCTTCCGAAGAGAATAGGTTCCAAAAAAGCCAGTACAAGCAGCAGGGATAAATCCTGGTTCCACTGTCAGTGGCCACACAGTCTGCCCCAGCCATACAACTGTCACCCACATCCAGAGGAACTAGTTTGGACGTATGCTGTTTCTTTCCCTGTCTGGCTGGAGTTGGTGAGCTCCCATTAGCTCAAGTTTCAGTGGGTTTCCCCATCATGGTCTTGACCTCTTTGCTCATATTCTCACCTCTTCCACTCTTCAAGTAGACTTTGAGTGCTCAGTCCAGTGCAGGAGTGCTTTAAAAAAAAAATGCTAAACAGGCATAGCTGGGAACAACTCTTCAGCCCAGCCTATTTGTTCTGCCCAGTTCAACATAGGGGAGTTATATTCACTGCTTCTGTGAGCCATGATCACCATCCCAGCTCCAGGGACATAGTGGTCTATGTCACCATTAAACAATTTGTAACATGCTGCTCACAGATCCCATTTAAGTGCTCCATAACTGCACCAGCATGAACTAGGAAGCCAGCTCTTAAAAAAACAGTACAGTCTTTCCTGTTAATGCTGAGTCAGGAAGCCTTCTCTTAAAGGAATCTTTACTCTGCTTGTCTCTAGCAAAGAGAGTTCACCTGAGAAAATGCTGCTACCAAGAAGCCATGCTTAACTCTGTTCCTTTTTGTCTAGAATTCCTTCCTAAGCTCTTTCAGGTTTTATGTGGATGTAGTTACCCCACGTTGGCACGCCATTTTGTAGGCGGAGACTGTTTACTCGTTTCCTGGCTGCCCAGACCTGAATTATCACAAAAAAACTATTTTAATTACAATACTGTTTGGCTAATGACTCTAGCATATTCCTAGATATCTCTCACATCTTAAATTACCCCACTTCTATCAATCTGTGTAATACCACATGACTTTTGCTAATCAGTAAGGGTACTAAGGTCCCAGTGTGTCCTTCTCCTTTGGTAGCTACATGACTTCTCCCTAATACTACAATCCTTCAGGGTTCCAAGGAACTGATGGAATTTGCCTTTATAAGGCAGAACAGCTCTTCCAATTCCCTGCTTCATAGAAAAGTCTAGTGGACACTATGGGCCTGTAAGCTGAAGATGGATGCCCCAATATTGCAGAAGAACTTTGGGTGACTGTCCAGGCAACAAGATGTCTCTGTCAATACTAGGACTTTGGAAGTTGCTTGCAATGTACTTCCTGTTTACTTAGGTAATATTATATCCTTCTGGGGTCTTTGAAGAGTTGAAGACTAGATAGTTATAGTTTTCCTTAGTTATGATAAAAGATAAATTAGATGTAAATATGTAACTGTAAGTTTTGCTTGATACCTGTTCTGTTATATGAATGTTACTATTGTCAAAGTTAAAACCTTTCTTTTTATTAGATAGGAAAGGGGAGATGATGTGGGATGTCCTTCTGTATATGTGTTGCTTTTATTGGTTGGTGAAGAAAGCTGTTTCGGCCAGTGGCTTAACAGAGTAAAGCCAGGTGGGAAATATGAACAGAGATATAGAAAGAGTGTAGGCAGAGTCAGGGAGATACCACGTAGCTCACAAAAGAGAAAGACACAACTGTTAGAATCTTTCCAGTAAGCCACAGCTTTGTGATGATAAACAGATGAATAGAAATGGGTTAATTTAAGATATAAGAGATAAGTAGGAATACACCTAAGCCATTGGCCAAACAGTGTTGTAATTAATATAGTTTCCGTGTGATTATTCGGGTTTGAGCAGTTGGGAAATGAGCAAACAGTCCCTGCTTACATTGATCTGTAATAGACCATAACATTAATAAACTATAAGATAATAGCTTTCAAGAAAGTCTGTGTATTCACCTTGTGAATTGCCTATACTAAGATTAATTTGAAGTGATTATTTAAAGCTACTTCACAAAGAAACAAATATTTAAAAACCTACTTCTGTGATCTCAAAAATAAAAAAACTAAATGCAAAATCGAAGGAAGGAAGTGAATTCACAGTTTGCCCTAGACTCCTTGTAATTGTAAAATGTGTATGCAGATGGAAAATCTAAATAGAAGAGCAAGCTCAGTAAATTAGTAGCCATATATACTTGGACAATTTATGTACTCTCATATGCCTCCATGGCATCTTCTGTGAAATGGAAAGCAATCCATGTAGAAAGAAGAATGCTACAAAAATCACACAAGATAATGCATAGAATGTCTAAATTGTAATGTTTTGTACTATGTAAATGTCTTCCTGTCACCTTTGGAATTCCTTGTGAAAAACTACTTTACCACTATATCAAAATTATTTTCTCCTAAACATAAAACTATTTTCAAATTATAAGGCTTTACTGGTAATATCTATAATGCCATTTTATCACAAATTTATAATATATTTAGATTGAAATAATACTAATCATATGCTGCAATGATATTATATAAAAGACACAAATCAGATGAGATTAATGAGTAAGATTGAATATTTATATTATAGGTTTTAGAGGAAAACTATTATCTTGATAATAATGACATCTTAAACTTGCATAGTTCTCTGCAGATTTAAAGTCTTTCCAAGCATACACTTTTCTCTATCCCAATAATTTTCTGAATTACATATCTATAATTTCTAGAATATTTACTATTCCCTTATTTTTAGATACCTAAAACTGAAATAGACTATATGTATCAATGTGTCATTTATGTATTCATCCAGCAAATAGTTATTGCAGTTATTGTCTAGCCTGTGAGATAGTATTATAGGTGCACTATTTCTCAGTGATAAAACCCTTGCTCTCATAGATCTTACAGATTCTGTTTCTGTAAATTGTCCATTAACTAAATAACATAAATTAGATCTTGAATATGACTTTTCTAAAAGCAGTATATCAAATATTCCTTTCTATCATTTATCTTTAATATATAGTTAAAGTGGCATTGATTTCTAACATGTTAGTCAGATCATACATTTCATCTCTACATTAAGTTATGTAATTTCAAGTCATCTTCTAATGTGATTTTGTGGAATAGAGAGTGGAAAGATTGTAAAAGCCAGATGTCATGGTAGGCCAAGGTTTTCAAGGTGTCTTCTGGTTATCTCAGATGCAAGCACAAACTCACAGCAGCTGTGGTTGCCTGAAAAACTTCCCAAGAACAAGTTAGTCAACATTCCACCATGGAAGGGGTGAGGCTCGCAAACCCCCACCCCAGCTGGAGAGCTCTGAACAATAGGCAGCTTGGAGGACTTGGGCTTTTTAAGGGTGTGACCTCTAGTGAAGTCAATAACACTTGTACTGACTAGTTTTTTGTTTTAACTTGACACAAACAAGAGTCTTTAAAGAGGAGGGAGCCTCAGTTGAGGAAATGCCTCCATGAGATTCAGCTTTAAGGTATTTTCTCATTTAGTGATAAATAGGGGAGGAGGGTTCAGCCCACAGTGGTTGGTGCCATCCCTGGGCTGGTGGTCCTGGGTTCTATATGAAATCAGGCTGAGCAAACAAGGGGAAGGAAAGTCAGTAAGCAACACCCCTCCATGGCCTCTGCATCAGCTCTTGCCTTCAGGATCCTGCCTTACTTGAGTGCCTGTCCTGACTTCCTTCAGTGAAGAACAGTAATGTGGAAGTGTAAGTCAAATAAACCCTTTCCTCCCCCAACTTGCTTTTTGGATATGGTGTCATGCTGCAGTGGTTTGAGTGCAGTGGTTTGATCCCCATCAACTCATGTGTTTGAATGCTTGGCCCATAGGAAAGGGTACTATTAGTGGCTGTGGCCTTGTTGGAGTAAGTGTGGCCTTGTTGGAGGAAGTGTCAAGATGTACACCTCTCAGCTTCCTCACAAGCACCATGTCTGCCTGCACACTTACCATAGGCATTGAGGAGGCCACAGAGCAAGTTTTGAGTGTTGGCTTTTGTATTACACCTTATTGAGGTGGGGTTTTCTTTGTCATTGCTTCTGCTGCTTTGTTGCATACTTCAGGCTAGCTGGACCATGGACTGATACACATATCTGTACTTTCGATTTTGCCATAAGAGTGCTGGGATTACAGATGCAGGATACTGCATCCAGCTATTTACAGGGGTTTTAGGGTTGGAGGTAGGAAATTTAGGCTTACATGGTATACTGTCTGGTTTTGTATGTGAACTTGACACAAGGTAGAGTCATCAGAGTGGAAGGGACCTCAATTGAGGAAATGCATCCATAAGATCCAGCTGTAAGGCATTTTCTCAATTAGTGATTGATGGGGAAGGGCCCAGCTCATGGTAGGTGGTGACATTCCTTGGTTGGTGGTCCTGGATTCTATATGAAAGCAGGTCAAGCAAGCCATGGGAAGCAAGCCAGTAAGCAGCTCCCCTCCGTGGCCTCTGCATCAGCTCCTGTCTCCAGGTTCCTGGCCTGACTTCCTTCATTGATGAACAGCAACGCTGAAGTGTAAGCCTAATAAACTCTCTTCGACCCAACTTGCTTTATGGTCATGGTGTTTCATCTCAGCAATAGAAACCCTACCTAACAAAATGTTCCAGTTGATTTTGGATCCATGAGCATATGGGCAGCACAAATTGGATGCAGTGGGTTATACAAAGAGAAAGGCATTAAGTTGGAATGAAGGTGGAGTTGAAGTATGGATCAAAGAGGGCTTAGCGGGAAAGTAATAAAATGCTGTATTATAAATGGATTTCTTTAAATTTCTTATCAGAACGTAAATGAAAAATATATAAGTTTTGAAACTAAGGAAACACCTGCTGAGCAGTCTGTAGTCCCAAATTAGTAGAAGTATATGCAATCTTCTAATACATGAAATGAGAAATAAAAGAAAGACATTAGGGGTGAGTTCTCATTTGAAACTAAGTCAAAAATTGAGACATTTCCGATATTTGAAATGACAATAGGCCACTTATTAATTCATCACATTGCATCATGTGAGTTTCTCTGAGAATATAGAAATAGGAAAAATATGGACTGCAACATCCATAATATTTGTATGTAACTAACTATATATTTTTCCCAAATTATTCCCTGAAAGAGATTTATTGACTTCTACCAAAGTCATTGATGGATGGTATATAGATGAATAGATAATGCTTATATAGATAAATATACAATTAAAATATTTGCCCATTTAACAGTTACTTAGGGGACATCAATTATGTCCCAGGAATTGTGCTGGGTATACAGAACTGGGTATACTATGAATGTGGCAGTATGTGAAATTTTACTTGGTTTACTATAAATGCAGCAGTTTGTGAATAGGAAAATAACTTCTACTTTCTTGAGTTCCACAGCATAAGATGGTTGGATAAAAATGCTTTTCAAATGGAATTTGAGTGCAAAAGTTAACCAGGTGAATAGGGAAGCAGATATGAGGAGCAAACAATAAGTATGGGGCCAAAAAGGCAATGTGGCATTCAAGAAAGTTAAGCTAAGCAATGCAAGTAAAGTAGAATGGTGAAGCAGAATGGACAGATTGTTGTCAAATCATGAAAGGCTTTATGAACTGAATTAAGGTATCTAGTTTTGTCATAAGGTGTATAAAATAAAACATGGAATTTTTAAAGAAAAGAGAAGGGTTAAATGATAAAATATTTTTATTTCAAAAATTAAAAAATGTATATTGTACTCAAGAGAATCAAAATCTCAGGGCAAGTTAGGAGGCCATCACCATGGATCTACTTTTATACACACATATGCACTCAAACAAACACAAAGACAAGGAATACATGTCCTGAATCAGGATTTCTATGTGCATGATGGGAAGATAAATAGGAGATACATATATGTAAGCAGAAAAATACACAGGATTTAGAAATAAAATGAACCTAAAATGTGTTAAGTTCAGTTGGGTACATTGTACTTCATTCAGAGAACTATGGGACACTAGAGAGGATGTATTCGAATTTAATGACTTGGTTTGAGGTTCAAATTTGAGATAGTTGTAGAGAGATGGAGGTGATCCAATGGCTATTGGGAGTAGATTTCTTGCTATTCTCATATAGGTCATGGAAGAGGCATTAACAATTGTTCAAACTATCCAAAGGATATTTTAAAAGATATTCTTAAGTTCATACAACATGACATTCCAAACTACTTTTGAGTTTGTTTTCTTTCTTTATAAGAGACCACCATATGCCTACGAGAGATACTGTACTATATATAGTATTAACCATGAAAACTCAAAGGAAAGCAAGAAAACATAAAAGATTTGAATCAGAACCCTGGGGAGATGAAACAGTGGGTAATAACACTTACTGTATGTGAATATATGAATTAAAATTCTCATAATCCATATCTGAGTTCAAATTCCAAGTGACCACACAAAAATCTGGGTATGGCTGTATATGCCCATAACCAGAAACATGCATATGCTGGGAACTCACGTGCTACCCCAACCTCTCAGAAATAGCATCTCCAGCTCAGTTAAAGATCTTGGATTAAAGAAATTGGGCAGAAAATGATAAATACTATACCTGCACACACACACACACACACACACACACACTTCAAACTACTGATAAAAGACAGAAAAAAAACCTTTCCTCTGAAGTTCATATATTCAAATTCATTTTACCTTGCTGTAAAATGAAAGTTTAGTATTTCACTTTACTTAATCCTTGTAGCAACTATTGGTATACTGTCTTAGTTACCTTTCCTGTTGCTGTGATAAAATACCTGAACGAAAGTACCTTAAATGAGAAAAGGATAATTTTGGGTCACAGTTACAGGTTATTGACCATTATCACAGGGAAATCCTGGCAAAGGAACTTGAGATAGCTGGTCATATTTATCCACAATCTTGAAGCTGAGAACAGAGCTACTACTCAGCTAGCTTCTTTTTGATACATAAGCCAAGGAATGCTGCTGCCCTACCTTATCAAGCTAATGCCTCTTAAGTCTTTTGTAGAGGCTAACTTAGTCTAAATCTCTCACAGGTGTGCTTGAAGGCCTACTTAGGTGATTACAGGTCCAGTCAAGGTGATAATCAATATATCCTAAGAAACAATGTTTTTAATTTACATCATTGCTTAATATATAAATATCTTTGGTTCTCCTTCCTTCTCTTTCATCGAAGTATCATCATGGAATTGACAATGACATACATAGATCTACCAAGTGTGTCAGACCCAGGGCCTGTGGTCTTCTTGGTCATTGGTCATCTGTGAATTCAGCCCAATACGAAAATCATAAACCTATTAAAAACATTGTAAGATTTTTAAAACTCTTGCTGTAATTAAATTACATGGTTCTGAAGCATGAACCTTTTAGATAACAACATGGTGTCATAATGTCAAAAGATTAGGCATTCTCATTAATAGTCAGCAAAGTATATAACCCAACATCCAAATCAAATGCAATTTTTGGCTTTCAAATATGATTTTACTGAAACATGGCCATGTTCATTTACACTATAATGCCAAAGTTGAATATTTATGATAGACCACATGACCCACAAAAGCTAAAATGTTTATTTTCTGATGCTTTACAGGAAAAAAAGGCCATCCTTGGTCTGAATGATCTCTTTTGTCTCTACCTATCACCATTTGCTTAAAGACAAAAGATACCAAGGCGGATACATGGCTCAGTAGGTAAGAACACTGGTTGCTTGATCATGAAGACATGAATTCTAACACCTAGTGCCCACAAAATAGTTAGGTGTGCTTATGGGCCTATAAACCTAGCACTTGGAAGAAGAAGGGACTAGTATGAGGATTGTTAAGGCTTGCAGGCCACCAACTTAGCTCCAATTTCAGTGAGAGACCCTGTCTCAAGATAAGGCACAGAGCAATAGAAGAGGACATTAGAATTACTCTTCTGCCCTCCTCATGCTCATTTACACACACACACACACACACACACACACACACACACACACACCATATATTCAATAAAACATAAGAAATGAATAAATAATAGCAAACGTCAACATTTTCTCAAAGAATACATACATATAAATTATCCAACAGTTGATCTAGATTCCCATAAATATGCCAGAAATACTAAGGAATGAGACAATAGAAATAATTATAAAGTTTTGAGGTTTTCCCTCAAAGCTTTTTATGTTTTGCTGTTATGAACCATAGTGCCATGATCAATTTTCATAGGCAATTGAATGTTGAACTAGCACCTTTTTAAAGGCTTGTATTTGTATAATTATAGTAGTTGGATTTCTCACTAGTCCTAGTTCCTCAGCTGAAACTTCCTGAATCTATGCCCTTTACTATGTCTCTTTGCAGTTCAAGTTATCAAAGACATAAGTATATGTACCCCCTCCTTTTATCTGCTTTAGCTAGTAGAATGATGATGGTGTTGTTGTGCCTGTCGGTGGTATTCAAGAGACCTTTCGTGTTTCCTTTCTCCCCCTTGCACCTCTTATTTTCCTGGATAGCTTTAACTTTCAACTTGATACATCCTATAATCAACTAAAAGTAGAGCTTCAAGGAAGTGAAGAACTGCCTAGACCAGACTGGCATGTGTCCAAGACAATGGAAAGTTGTCTTGAGATTAACTGATGTATGAAGACCCAGCTCATTGTGAGTAGTATCATCCCTAAGCAGGTGTTCCTGAACTTTATAACAGAGTTATTTAAATAAAATCCAGGTTGCAGGCCATATAATAATCAGAATTCTTTGTGGTCTCTTCTACTTTGGATGTGAAGTGAGTTGAAATTTAAGCTGTATGGAATAAGCAAGAAACTCTGTCTTCAAGTTCCTGACTTGAGATACTGCCTTGACTTTACTCAATGACAGACTTTGGAGTAAAAGCCAGATATATCACTTCCTCCCCAAAGTTGTTTTTGGTCAGGTTGTTTTATCACATCAACATAAAAGAAACTAGAATATCACTCTTGCCATAAACAATATCTCAGGAGGAAGAAAGACACATATAGAAATTATGAGTTGTCTCATTTTCACAGTCAAGAGCAAACAATAATGAGAAATATGCATACATGTGAGTTATCTCATTTTAGAACACCTCAATCAATTACTCCACATTTATAAGCAATGGACACTTTTTTAAAAAAAAAAGTCACTGACAGGTTTTGAGCATAAAGCAGTACAGCAGCGGAAAAACTTATATAAAACATAAATAATTTATCACAGTGTTGCACCAAAATATCTTTATAAAAATTATGAATGTTTGATAATGCAACCAAATTGATACTGAGAAATTTGGGATGCATAAAAGTTAACCTCAAGAATTCGAGTATAGTAAATTTTTATCAGTTGTCTGAATTCTACCAGGACGACTCAAGAAACACAACTACATTTGGATTATGACACATTTCATTTCCAATTCAGTAATCACATTATATTTACATATCTCCAAACCCTTTGTAACTAATTCATCAACATTTTTGGACCCTTTCCCAGAAGTTTTATTCTCTGCATAACATAAATACAAAACTTTGCAAGTTGTGGCTAGAGAATATTTTGTTGCAATTATCAAACATTTTATACATTCATCTGCCCTTCTAATTATATATGTAAAATATGTATTAATAATATTATATTAATATATTACAGATAGGTAATAATCAGAACTTTCTTCTACATATTTGATGAATAGGGCAGAGATATAGCCTTGCACAGTGAAACAGGTCTGTTGCATGTTGGGGTTCTCTCTAGAGTCCTGAAGGAGCTGAGAGCAAGTAATTAATTAACAAATAAATAGTTCTCCTGGTCCAGATCTTCTGCACCCTGAAAATGTAATTGATTTGGAGGCAATTTGCTTGATCTTGGGTGAGAGATTCTTATCTAACACATTTGATTGGCATCTGTCTTTGGGTAGTGACAACACAAATAGATGAGAGTTCTGTGGTTTTATCCACAGGCATCCCATTTATTACAGCTGTTCTCATGGAGGTAAGGAATCTCTGGCTGCAGTTTGTCCTCTAGAAGGACTTGATCCTTTCTCTTGTGGAATCTAATGTTGTGGTACTTTTCTTATTTGAGCCGAACTTTCCTCCTGCTAATTCGTCCTTTCTTTCTTGAGAACGTTTTTAATTTGTGCACAGAAGCTAGAGAATTTATTCCTCCTCCTGAGTATTATAATATAAAATCCTGTATAGTTAAACTTCTCTTTCAGGGTTTCCTCATTTTGAATCATTTTTCATTAAAAGGGTGAGTGAGAGGAGGGAAATTGTTGGCCATCCCGCTCCTACCTAGATCCTATTGTTTCAAGTCAGAATTTAAAAGTTTCCAGAAAAAACAAGTAGTTTTTTTCCCCAAGATTTCAGAACACCTGGGCTTCATGCCAAGATTTTCTTCCTTGTCTTAGTTGGCTGTATACGAAGAAGGTCGTCTTAATCTACATATAATTTTGTCTGTAAATATCAGGTATTTGACTCCTTAGATTCACTGTCTTGCTATAACCAGTATGCCTAGCAATCATGGATTATCCTGGACATAGAAAGGAATATAATCTGAACTTCCTTGATATTGCTAATAATGTTTTTCACAGAATTCACGTAGGTCCCTTCAGAATGTTTCCTCTAATTGTTCTTCTTTTTCTTTTTTTTACCGAGAACAGGGATAAATATTATGCTAAGAAGGTGGGACAAAATGAATTCTGTAGGACACATGGCAAAATGATGTCTGAAAATGTCTGTTAAGCATTTCCTTTTTGTTCCCACCTGGGCTCTTATGGACATCAGAGTATCTCTAACAGGGTAAGGATGAGGAACTACAGAAATGTGGTATGACCTTAGGACCAATGATTGTGATAGGCCACATGTCATCATTTGAATGTAATTGGGCTCTATAAGCTCTTAAAGAGTGGATCTACTAGAGGGGTGTGGCTTTCTTAGTGTAGGTGTGCCTTGAAGAGGAAGTGTGTCACTGTGCAGATTAGCTTTGAGGTCTCCACTACTCAATCTTTGCTTAGTGTGACACCTATTGCCTACAGGCGAAGGTGTAATACTCTCTCCTCCTCCAGCACCATGACTGCCTGCACGTCCCCATGTCACACCATAATTAAACCATTTTCCTTAATTTTCTTGTATTAATAAAAACACAGGATTCAGTAACTGAGATAAAACCCTGATAAATCCAAAGAAAGTAGAGGGATGATTGACTGACCCTAATCTCCACATTTCCCAAATAAAAAACCCATGAAATCCCCTAAATCTCATCCTTATTCTTTCCTGCCCCTCTCCATCTGACTTGCTTAGTCCTTCAGCATACCTATGGCTAATTCTGGTCAGTTGATCACTGACTTCACCCTTTGAATGAATTATCATCATTGGCACAGTAGAGTGGCAGTGATAACTATTCTCCTGCAACATCTCTCCCTTTTATCTAAATAAAAGGGAAAGGTGTTAACTCTAAAATAGTAAATCTATATACAATAAGAATAATTATCATGTGTAAGAAATACATTCACAATGCCCATGCCATTTATATTTGTTAAATTCAGAGAAAATAGTATATTATCCATCCTCTCCTGGTGACCATAAAATTTGTATCTTAAATTAGATATCATAACTAAGGAAAACTGTAACTCTAAGAATCTAATCATCAACCCCATCAGAGACCTAAGAAAGACATATTAACTGCACAAACAGGAAGTGCATAGCAAGAAACTGTCAAATTATAGAAATACAGAGACATCTGACTGCCTTGACAATTACCTTAAGGTTGCTCTGCAATGTCAGGGTAAATGTTGAAAGATGAGAGATGTAAAGGAATCAACCACTAAAGAGACTTTTGATATCTACCGGATCCTCAGACCAAAGGGGTAAGGTCCTGTCTCCATGAAACCTCAGACTGAATGCCTCTTTTTTTAAAAAATTAGATTACTACTCAGCGGTAAAAACAATGACATCTTGAATTTTGCATGCAAATGGATGGAAATAGAAAACACTGTCCTGAGTGAGGTAACCCAAACCCAAAAAGACGATTATGGTATGTACTCACTCATTAGTGGACTCGAGCCATAAACAAAGGACATTAAGCTTATAGCTCACAAACCTAGAGAAGCCAAATAGCATTGTGAACCCTAAGAAAAAACATATATAGATCCTCCTGGAAATTGGAAGCAAACATGATCGCCGGGCAAAAGTTGGATAGAGATAGAGGTGGGGGTATGGAGGGGAAGGGGAGAGGGGGAAGGAGAAGGGAGAAGGAAAGGACTGGGGAGAGCTTGGGGGAGTTGGAGGGTGGAGATGGAGGAAAGGTGGATATTGGAGAAGGGAATAAGATATCTACATTAAGGGAGTCATTTTAGGATTGGCAAGATACTTGGCTCTAGAGGGGATCCCAGGTGTCCACGGGGATGTCCCCAGCTAGGTACTTGTGCAGCAGAGGAGAGGGTGCCTGAACTAGCCTTATCCCATAGTCACACTGATGAATATCTTGATCATCACCATAGAAATTTCATCCGATGGATGGAGATAGAGACAGAGACCCACATTCACATCAGAGCAATGGACTGAGCTCCCAAGGTCCAATCGAAGAGCAGAAGGTGGGAGAAGATGAACAAGGAAGTTAGGACCGTGAGGGGCTGGTCCACCCACTGAGACAGTGTGCCTGATCTAATGGGAACTCACCAAATCCAGCTGGACCGGGATTGAAGGAGCATATGATCAAACCGGACTCTCTGAATGTGGCTACCAATGGAGGCACAGAGCACTGGGAAGCCATCAATAATGGCACTAGGACCTATCTCTTCTGCATGTATTATCTTTTGGGGACCCTAGTCTATTTGGATGCACACCTTCCTAGGCCAGGATGGAGGGGGGAGGGCCTTGGACTTCCCACAGGGCAGGGTACCATGCCCTCTCTTAAGGAGGCAGGGGGAGGGAGGAGGAGGAGGAGGGAGCGGGAGGGGACTGGGAAAAGGGGAGTAAGTGTAAATTTTTGAATGAAAAAAAATTAAAGAATATGAAAAAAATAAAATTAGAATTTACCACTAGGAGCTTCCTATCTCAATTAAATTCTTCCGACATTCCACTTTGAGGATGTGGGAAAATATTTTTGTTTCTCAAATTTCTGTATGACATTGGGACATTTTGTAGGTGTCTAAATCATAGCACTCCACATGCACAAGCATATCTTGAGGACATTAATAAACAGCAGATGCTTTGCACATGAGAGCACTACTGAAGGAAGACATAAGACTCACCAGTTAGTTTGGTTTGCTTTCTCAAATATGGTTCCCCAAGTTAGTGAGAACAAGCATACCTCATCTCATTTTTCCCCTTCTCACATTTGAACATAAATTTACCTAGTAATTGTCTCTTATAAAACTACAAAATGGTTGTTTGAGAAGATACTTCCTTCTTTCTCAATCTGCCTTTTGTCCGTCAGACTCTCTTTCTTCCTTTCCTTCTTCCTTTCTTTCTGTGGGACTATGAGTTGAAGCTAGTCCCTTGCAGATGACAGGCAAACATTTTGCTAATAAACTCTAACCCCAGCCCACTCAGTGCTGTCATGTCTGAGGGTTCTATCCTTACTTCGTGGGTCAGGATGCTCACTGGTTCAAGTTCTGATGAAAAACTCTAAGCCTGGCTAGAAACAATGAAGGAAAAACTCAAGCAGCTGTAATTTAACCAAATTCAAATTTGTAAGTCATTTTCTATTTATAGTGAGTGACAAGAAACTCAGAGGCAATGAATGGGTAAGCTTTGCCAAAGATAATTCTTCCTTCATTACCTACTACACAGGTATTTGTTCTGAGGCTCAAGGAAGATCTCCCTGGACTATTAGTATCAACATGGCTTATTATACTATCTTTCCCCCCATTGCTTTGGTCATTAGGATTGATGTCTTTGTATCAATGTTACCTTTGACATTACTTAGTATTAATATCATAGTGGGGCAATAATCTGAATGATGAAATGATAGTAATAAATTTATTTGAATGATATTAAGCTTAGTTTATAGGGAAGAGTATAAAGATGAATGAGAAATGGGAGAAAATCCCACATACAGAAAGAAGCGTCCAGTATTTACATAAGTTATTCTCAGAAAATGAAGTTTCCAGTGAAGCTACATATAGAGCAATAATTCCACAAGATTTTAGACACTCACAATATTATGTTCTCAGGTGTCTTTTCCATTTTCTACGACTGCCAACTTATCTGCGCAGCTGATTGCAAAATGCCACACTTAAGAGCATGTAACTTGTGCCAAAGGATTCCTATTTATTCCTAAATGTTTACTGCTAGATCACCCCTTTGGGTGTACAGGGGAAAAGAAAGTACACACTCATTCAGACATATATTTAGAATGAAAATAAAATAACACCTAGGGCAATGATGGGGAGAGCACAAATGCAGAGATAAATATAGAAAGAAAGGACTATAGAAAAGACTGAGAAGAACCCAGCAGAACAAAAGAAAAGCAAAGGCATATAGGTGGGGGGAGCTATCACAGGACTCAAGAAAGAAATGACATTCTCCCAACTTACACTACTGTTGGATTTTTGTTTGCTAGCTCCCAGCCTTCTGAGTGCTGAGAAATCAGATAGTAAAAGCCATTATAAGTAGGGTTTGTTCAGAAACGTGCCAGAGACAGACAGTACCGAAGGAAAGAATCAAGAACTCAAGCAAGCATGAAAAATAAAACTTGAAAGTGAAAGACAAAATAGGGGGTGAACTTAAAGGGAGAATTTATGATTAGAAAATCTAGAAAGGAGTGGTTAACTAAATAAATTATAATGCAACAGTTGAGTAAAAGAAAGGAGCTAAAATAAACTCAATAGATTAGTTAGTGTCATGGGGATTATCTCCATGAGACACAAGATGAGACCTGCAGCTGGTTTGGCCTACTTGGAAAACTGAGGGAATTGCAAGGAAATGAAATGTGTTCTGTGGACTACATTTACTTTATAGCACCCAGACTGGGAGGAGATTGGAGAGATAGGGTCTCAACTGGACAGATTTCTAAGATCAAGAACAGATACTTACTACATATATATTTATAAGATCATGTATAGATTGTTGTCAGGGATTGTGCTGGTTTAGCACATTAAAAGTTGTGGATTCTCCAACAATAACCATGAAATTACTGGCACTGTTTACTAGGTTTCCAGTGCCAGCTTTGGTATTCCTCTTATTAAGAGGGGCTTAAGTCTAATTAAAGAGCTCTTGGTTATTGCCAAGATATGTGTGTTACTACCACACTCTTAGGGTTATGGCACCATGCTGCTTATTGATGTGGTTCATAGGCATCATAGCTGGGTAGGACTACTGGTTGCTTCTCCTTTGCAAACTTGAATAGTGCTTTCTGGTATCATGAGAGCTAATCCTCTGGGAGTAGGAATTTAATTCAGTTTTGGCTCAGTGTGTCTGTGTCCTCTTTCTGAAGCGTATGGTGTCTTAAACAGTAAAGGCTTACCTATTACCTCTGGGGAGTAGCCAAGGGCAAAAACAGTAGGCTGTACATTTTAGAAATTTCTTAGACAACTCTAGCCAACAACTCAGAATGAGGCTTATTATGTATGGTATTGGAGTTTTTGTTAAATGGCTTTTGACTCTTAAAGGGATACCATTAGTCCTGATAAGAAAAGCTCATTAAAAGTAATATATGTATATTTGTTTCCTTGTCAATTTTTCAGTCATCTGTACTGTTATTTTACCTATTACCTCTCTATCTTCCTCCCCTGTATTTACTACCCTCTCCTCCCTAAAAATCCCCCCTTTTTCTGTTTCCCCTCAGAACACTTTTATTCTGCTATTCCCATTTACCCTCCTCCCTCTATCTTCTGCATTTACTCCCTCCCAAGAAAGCCTTCCAACCCCCATTTCTCTGACTAGATTACTTGGACTCTGCTATTACCCTCTCCATTGCCTCCCAATCCCCGTTACCTGACAATGGCCCTGTTTCACTTCCCTAGTTTCTGTAGTTACTAGAGGCTATGTATTCAGTTGAAGATTTGGAGCAAGGAGCTCTGAAAAGAGAACATTCAATGTTTGTCTTTCTGTGTCTGGGTTACCTCATTCAATATGATTTTTTTCCAGTGCCATCTATTAACCTACAAAGTTCATGATCTCATTTTTAATTACAATAAATGGTATTCTATAGTGTATATATGCCACATTTTCATTATCCATTGAGAGTTGTAGGACATTTAGATTTTATGTCCTAGCTATTGTGAATAGAACAATGCACATAGCTGAGCAAGTATGTGTAGAGCATAATGTCGAGTCCTTTGGGCATATGCCAATAAGCAATATAGCTGGGTCATAAGGCACATTAATTTTGGCTTCTTGAGAATTCTTCACACAGATTTCCATAATAGCCGAACCAGTTTGCAGTTCCACCAAGAGCGGATAAAGATTCCCTTCTCTCTGCATTCCCTCTAGCATTTGTTGATGGTTGTTCCATCGGTCTTTACCATTCTAAGTGGGTTTAGATTTAAGGTTATTTTGATTTGCATTTTCCTAGTTGCTAGTGATGATAAACATTTTGGAACTAATTGGAACTATTTATTAGACATTCTTTTCCTTATGTCCTCATGAAAATTGATATGCTATCAATTGCTAGTGTGGAATCTGTACATTTATAATAATAAAAAGAATAAAAATAAAATATATGATCTCTCTAAGTAAAGAAACCAAGCAGTTACACCCAGGTGTGATGCTTATAAACCATAACAAAGACCGGCATGGCATACTCACCATAAGAATACAGTAGTGGCATGCATGCCTTGGCAGTAACCAATACTTCCCTAATCAAATCTAAGATCTGTTCAACAAGAGAAATCATGCCTAGTCCTGAAACCTAGACAAATAATAAAGGCTAGTGAAGTCATAGTCCTTAGAGGACAACCTATAACCACCACTTTACTAAATCAACACAATCCCTAACCACACTCTAAATGTCTGCCCTTACACCCATAAGTTTAGTCTTGACCCCTCATTAAAAAATTTTTTGTAACACACAAAGATCATCACATGAAACAAAAATCAAAATGTAGAATTGTGGAGCCCAATCCTTATGGATATATCCACAAAATATCCTTGCACCTAAGGCTCAAGAATACTGTGGTAGATTGAACAGAAAAATACTAAGAGGCAGAGAATCAGGGAGTTCTTGTGAGATTCTGTTTCTTAATAATATCATAAGCTACACCAACAAAGTCTCACCCACATGATTGCCTAAACATGAGATGAACAAAATAAATAATAGACATGCTAAAGTTGACAAGGGAAAGCTTAGGAAACCTCAACCCTTCACAAAGAACTACAGGCAACTGAAGAAAGCTGGAGTCAGAAAAATAATCTTTGGTAAAGAGCACACCAATTAGTTATCCAGTAAATAACATTATACAGATAGAACATGTTATACTTGTGAATATATATATTCACAATTAAGCAATTAAGGCAAAAAAGAAGCCATATTTTTTAAAGAGAGCAAGGAGGGGTATATGTGGGGCTTAGAAGGAGGACAGCAAAGAGGAAAATGATGTAATAATATTATAACCTCAGAAGTAAAAGAAAAAAATGTTTTAAAAATAAAATGAATTGGATCCCCAGTTAGGGCTGGGGCAGCCAGGAAGATGACACCCAAGGATCCACCTCAGTCCCTGCAGGCTGAGAAAGTAGGGGCCACTAAGGTGAACAAATGTGTGATGGAGAGATGGAAAAGATAGAGTACATGGTAGAGAGATGAGAGAGAAAGAGAATGGAAAAGGTTTGTGCCCTGTGGAGAGAGGTGGAACTGGAAACTTGATGGTGATGAAGAGCAGACCAATATAAGGTGCCTGCTCTTCCACCTGAAGCCATGTTGATGTCTGAGGACCATGCTGCCACCAGGAGCCATACTGATTTGAGTGGCCTGCACTGCCACATGAGGCCCAGGCTGCTCAGAGGAACTTGTTTATAACAAGCTTTTTTGTTGGACTATTTTGGACCACCAGCCAACAAATAATGACCTGAAGACTTATCATTATTTATGAAAGCTTGGCTTTAGCTTAATCTTTTTTTCTAACTGGCTCATAACTTAATTAACCTATATTTTAAAATCTCCATTCTGCCACATGGCTCAGTTACCTGCTTTTAGTACAGCACTGTAGCACGATTGGTAAAAACCTAGTGACAGATATTTGGCTTCAACCTGAAGATCAGAAAAAAAAAAAAAACAGCCAGCCACTGGTTCTTACCTCTACTTCAGTCTGAAATGATGACCCTGCCTCCAGGAATCCTCAGAATGAGACTGTACCTGAGAGCTGTCTCCTCCCATCTTATATTCTTCTCTAGTGCTGGGATTAAAAGCATGCACCATTACTGCCCAGTTTATATGGCAAAGTAGTGTGACTACTGAGATTAAAGGTGTGTGTTACCACTTCCTTGTCTGTAAAGCTGACCAGGGCAGCTATTTCACTCTCTGATCTTCAGGAGCTTTATTAATTAAAATATAAATGAAATATCACAACAATTCCTCTTTTTCTCAAAGATAAAATGGACACTATAATATAAGAAAAACTATATACAGTAAGTAAAATGACTATATACAATATATACAGGCAGTAAATTCATCAACAATGTCTAGTCCACTTGCATTTGACAAATTCCAAGAAAATACTCCATATCTATCCTATTTTGGTGAGTCCAAAATCTTGTACCTAATTTACTTTTTATCATAACTTGCTTTCTGCATCAGGTAAACAAGAAAAACTATAACTATCTAGTATTTAATTCCCTTAGAGACCCAGGAAGGAAATAATATTAACCAAGTAAGCAGAAAGTGCAAGCAAGTGATCCCCCCCCCCAAAAAAATATATTAGAAATGACAGATACAGCTGGCTACCTGTACAGTCACCCAAAGTTCCTCTGCAATGATGGGCCATATCTCTTTGTCCTACAGGCCTCAAACATCCAACAGTCTTTTCTGTGAAGCAGGATATTCTGAAGGGCTGTCCCTCCTTGTCTTGACAATATTTGGCAGTCACTTTCTTTTGTGTCTTATGATCCAATTAGGACAGAATACAGTCATCAGTTGGGGCAGGGGCATTTTCTTGCCCAGTGTTTTGCTTTTGCCACAAAAAAGTAAACTCCGTGTGGAGATTCTTTGATGTCCATTATCATCTCTGAAGTAGATTAGTGTTACCAGGAGCAGACATGTCTTATTGTCATAAAAAAGAGCCTATGCTATTAAAACATCTTAAATGCCATATTCTGTAGATCTCTGAAGTGTTTGAGGGCAACTTGTCTATTTAGAATATATCTTTGTTTGACCATGAAAATATACTGAGTGTGACTATAAGTTTGATTATAATAGATGACTAATAACTAACCTGTATTTCCTTATTATACTAAATGGTTGGTAATAATACATATTAGGGACTAGAAATTTGCATTACATTATTGAATGAGTTGTATAGTAGAAATGTATGCACAGTATATTCTAACAAAATTAATCTCAAATTTGTATCAATATATAAAATTTGTATACAATATACAAAAGTCCAATTAAATGTAAAACATTTAAAACTAGTAGTTGCTTTCTAAAAGTAGATTCAATAAAAAGCCTTTTTATCTTATCATATCTATATCATCCCATTTTTCTTTTCATAGTAGATTCAATAATCTACCCTCTTACCCTATTATATCTAAAATATCTGCCACTGGAATTTTACTGATTGTGCTACAAATGACATTCAAACTTTTGGCAAGAATTTCCACATAAAACCTGAGAAAGTTTAAAAAATGGAGTCTAGACAGAAAATAACAGAGTCAAGCACATCTTTTTGGTAACTGTCATACTCCAGTAGGCTCTGTTTGCTACCAGTGAGCAGAGCGCAGCCCCATTAAGAAAAGCTTCCTAGCCATGTGATAGGGGTACACACTTTTAATCTCATCACTTGGGAGGCAAAGACAAGCAGATATCTGTGAGTTTGAGGCCAGCCTGGTCACCTGACTTATAAGAGCTAATTCCAGGACAGTCTACAAAGCTACAGAGAAACCCTGTCTCAAAAAACAAAAACAAAAACAAAAAAAGAAAGAAAAGAAATGGTTCCTGAGTCAGTGTTATCAGCAAAAAACACATGGCAGTTCTTTTAAGATCCTGCAACCAAATGCTTAAATTGTGTTTATGAGCAGCCAGCAACATGTTTCTTGATGGTGACATAGACTTAGAAACTCCACAGAATTGTGGCAAAAGAACATGGTTCCTGCCTGTACCTCCGCCATGAAGCTAGACTCTTAGAAAATCAAGAAATGGGCGAAGACAGCCACCAAAACTGCAGCTTTAATCCTAGCCATGTCGTGTAGAAGATTAAAGACACATGTGGTCAGAAAAAAATAGAAATATACAGTAAAGACAGATTAATACAGAAAAACCCTCTAAATTTTTTGCAGTGTGTTTAAAAATGTACATAGACTTGGGAATGAAAAGTAAAAGGATAGAGAAAGTCCTTTTAAAGAAAAGAGAGAGTAGCTGGGCATAGTGGTGCATGTATTTTATCCTAGCACTTGAGAGGCAGAGGCAGGCAGATCACTGTGAGTTTGAGGCCAGCCTGGTCTATAGAGAGATCCAGGACATTCAAAGATACACATAGAGAATCCTGTCTCAAAAAACCAAAAATTCAAAAGAAAAGCCACAAAAAGATGAAAAATACACAGAGAATCTGGATACTGTATGTTATTGTGTTGTTTTTGAATTGTTTGACTGCTGAGAAAGGAACAACAGCTGCTAAAAGATATTTGTTTATAAATGCTACTGGATTAATCAAACATATATATTTTAAAAATGCCCTAATTTCAAAATTTAAGTCAAAAGATATATTACTTTAGAGAAGAGGTTTTGCTTTTGTTTCAACAGGAAATGAGAGACTGTGGATTCATTCTTTGTTAAGAAAAATAAGGTTGATCAAGGAAGACCCCTTGAAAAATCTCCCATGGGATGGCCCAGATGATCCAATGTTTCAGAGCACCTCTCTTGCAATTTCCTCTGAGTTCTACATCCAGAGCAGCCTCAAGACTACTGGCTGAGATGACCCAACCTCACATAATACTCCAGTCAAGACTAGATCATAATTCTAAATTTTCTTTGGATCTCCATAAGATTACCAGCACCCCCAATCAACAGGAAGTATCCCAGAAAACTATGCCCATACTACCCAAAAATGGATTATGGATGTTTGCCTTTTGTTGGTTACAAGTTGTTATGGACAATGGTCAGGAAAAAGCTAAACAAGGAGATAAGATTCAGGATTTTGTTTGGAAAGAAAAAAGGGGAAGTGCTGTGGGAAAAATGCTCTTGTATACTGTAAAGATTTGTTACTCATATTGTTTTAATAAAATGCTGATTGGCCAATAGCCAGGCCGGAAGTATATGTGGGGCAACCAGACTAGGAGAATTCTGGGAAGAGGAAAGGCAGAGACACAGTTACCAACCAAATGCAGAGTAAGCAAAATAAGAAGGTCTAACTGAGAAAAGGTACCAAACTACATGGTTAAACATAAACAAGAATTATGGTTTTAATTTAAATTGTAAGAGGTAGTTAGTAATAAGCTTGAACAATAGGCCAAACAGTTTATAATTAATTTAAGCTTCTGTGTGTTTATTTGGGGCTGAATAGCAGTGGGACCAGGTAAGACAGAAACTTCCATCTACACAGCACACCCAACTTGTCCCGAGTCTGTTGACAAAATCACATGCCTAGAATCCTTCTCCCAGTTTCTTTCTCTGTGTCCAGAACTCCTGACTATACCTCCTGCCTAACTATTGACCATTTAGCTTTTTATTACGCCACTCCCAGCAATATATATTCACACAGTGTATAAATAACCCACAATACATGTTTGAGTCCATGGCCTTACTGCAGCCAGGGTTTGTGTTGATGTCAGTGGCCTGTGTTGCCACTGCAGGCCATTTGGATGTCCATGGTCTAGGCTGTCATCTAAATCCCCCAGGCTGCCACATAGGGACATGTCTAGCTCCATGATCCTACCCATCCTACCACAGTCAGGGGCTGTCTTGATGTCTGAGGCCCATATTATTACCAAAGGACATACAGATATCTGTGGTCTGAGCTATCACATGAAGCTATGTTGAAGTCCAAGCATTGTTCTTGGCTGCCCGCATCCCTCAACAATCACTGCACTCTGCTCTCAGGAGAGTTGGCCCAGCAGTAATATGGGTTTAGGAGAAATGGCCCACCCCATTCTGAGGGAGAGGGAAGGCCCAACCAGGACCTCAACTGACCAACTGAGCTACCACTCAGGCCCAGATTTAGGGACATGAGTTGGCCTTCTCCAACATCTACCCCATCTATGAGCTTCTGTAGTGGGCGAATGAAGACTCTGGGCAACAGCAGGATATCTGAGAAGAGTCTCAGTGAGGATCCAGTATCAATGGGGTATCAGAAGCCAGAGGCCTTGAACCAAACAACTCATTGCAATGAACATTTGTAAGTAAAGCTGTTGGGGCAAAAGGGTATGCTGTGTGATATACCACAGCTTCCAATGCCACAATGATGAACACACATGTGATGGAGAGGTCAGAAAGATGGAGGAGTGGAGGGGTATATGTATGCAGGAACTGGAAATGTGATAGCTGTGGCTGGTATGAGAGAAGGCAGCAATTGATAGAAGAGCAGGTCATTGCCCATAGGAATCCGTGAGATGGTTCTTTTCTTTAATTTTAATTTCTTATTTTCTTTTGTGGAAGAGGTTAAAAGGGTGGAGGGAAGATACAAAAAGACTCGGAAATGAGTGAAGTTGGGGCACATGATGTGAAAGTTCCGAAGAATCAATAAAAATGTTTTTAAAAAATCTAATATATGCTTTCTTTGGGTTCACCTAGGTATTCAGCTTCTCTGGGCTTGCGAGCTAAGTGCTTGGTGACCTTTATTTTATAGCTAGGGTCCACTAATGAGTGAGTACATACCATAATCATCTTTCTGGGTTTGGGTTACCTCACTCAGGATAGCGTTTTCTATTTCCATCCATTTGCATGCAAACTTCAAGATGTCCTTG
>PVIU01010363.1:0-70554 GCA_004026605.1 Ondatra zibethicus | reverse complement strand
AACCAAAGCTTCATTTTCTAAAATAATGGTCTTTTTGTTTGTTTGAGGCCTGAAGAGCTGTCTCAGTGCTTAAGATCACTGGCTGCTCTAAACAGGACCTGAGTTAGGCTCTCAGCACTAACATGATGATTTAAAGCATCCGTAACTTCAGGCCCTTCCTGGCCTCTGCGGGCACTCCACGTACATGGTGCACATATAAATACCCAGACAAAACACTCATACACCTCAAAGTAAACAAACAAAACACTTTGCTGCAAAGTATATAGCATATGTTATCCACACAGATCTCTGTAAGTAGGATTAGGTTACTCCATAGCCTTAAAGTTAAGAAAAAAAATGCTTGGCTCTGAGTAACATAGTCTCCTGATGTGTGAAAAAGATGCAGAAAGGTCCTTATCACCATAAAATGTTTGGGTGTTCCTCAAGCACTTAACACTCAATTGTATGCTATGAATCTGCATATTGCAATGTGTCCTCTGTTTCCAAGGAAACCCCTTCTTCTGAGATATTTCAAAATTATCAAAGAAATGTTATAAAAACTCATTATAATTTTATTTATATTATATGCCATATATAATTTTAATAACATTAATAATCTTTAAATATTATTAAAATAATATATCTTATTATTTTATTCATTAATATTATTTTAATATTTAAAGATGATTTTATTTATTTTATTGAAATACTATTAAAATAATATTATATGGTATACAATATACACAGACATTTATGTAATATATATTAGACAAGGTGCATTGCGTGCATGTGTGTGTGTGTAAATCAATACTAAGAAACCAAGCAACTCATCTTTAAAAATGGGTAAAAGGACCAGTCCTGAAGTCCTTCTTAGGCTGCTCTCAGCCTGGGTCAGAGAAGTTTCTTTATGCAGTGGGCAAAGGTCAATGAGGAGGCATATAGCTGGTCAGAGTGCTGAGAACAAGAGACTCGGTGCTTAGCCCTGAGTGGAACACCTCTCTCAATTGCCCCACCCCTGTCTTTTTCAACCAAGGCTCAGGAGAGACACCCAAAGAGATGACAGAAAGACTATAAGAAGCAGAGAATGAAGAGGGGTGCTGTGAACTGCTATTTTCTGGGCATGGCATGGCTACCAAAGGAATGAATTCATAGTAGCTGTACAACACTGCATATGGGGCAGAATATCTCCAAGCCCCACCCCTCACTGAGAGACTTTTGAGTGGTTTCAGAAGGAAAGAGGATAGAATCATACCTTTTTACAACGTGGCCATTGATAAAGTGACATGCACCAGTGGGTGACCTCACATGCTCATATGGGCAAGTACTGACTGGATTTAGCAGGATATGTAAATATATACAAACAACAATGAAAATCCCCAAAATTGTTTGGGGGATGCATTGAGGATAGAATTGGAAGGGGGAAATGGGGATGTATTTTATAGTTAGCTTCAATTGTCAACTTGACACATCGAAAGAGGGAACCAACCTCAACTGAGGCTTTGCCTCCATCAGATTGGCCCGTGCACATGTCTGTGGGGCATTTTATTGGTTGTCAGTTGATATGGGGAGAGCCCAGCCCATGTTGGGCAATGTTATCCCTGGGCAAGTGGACCTGGGCTGTGTAAGAAAGATAGCTGAGCAAGTTAAAGGAAGCCAGTAAACCACATTCCTCCATGGTCTCTGTTTCAATTCCTACATCCAAGTTCCTGCCTCGAGTTTCTGACCTGGCTTCTCTCAGTGATGGACCAGTACTTGGACGTGGTTCCAATTAAAGAAGATAAACATAAAAAGACTAATACCCAGCATTGATGAGAACATAGAAGAACTGGAGCTACCACAGGTCTACTGATGGGAATACAAGATGCTGCAACTTCTTTGGAAAAGAGGTCTTGATAAAATCCACGGAAACTACTCTGGGAGGAATAGTAAAAGCATGAAGTTGTCTAGGTTGTACAAAGTAAACTTCTGTGGAAACCAGCATCTCCTAATCTCTGTGAGGTTAATGTCTGAATATGTGCACAATATGATCACATTATAGTTTTGAAATAGTTTTCCCAAACATCTTTTAAAATTCTGCATTAATGGGGAAGATTGACATACATTTACAGTCCTACTTTCTCCCAAACTTTGACTTTACAATGGTTCTTGACCTGGGTCTTATTCAGAATCACCTGAAAGTCCAATGCCCAGGGCCTCACTCCAAATGATTGGAATCCGAGTCTCCTGGACATTCAGCTATTTTTAAACAACTCTTACCTCAGAAGTTTTCAAAATGCAACCAAGTTTGAGTACAAAGTTTTGAATTTCTGGGCCACAAATCAATTTAACTTAAATTCTGCAAATCATATTGCTGTGGGATAGTGTTCTTATACACTGTAAAGATTTGTCACTCATGTTGGTTTAATAAAACACTGATTGGCCAGTAGCCAGGTAGGAAGTATAGGTGGGGCAACCAGAACAGGAAAATGCTGGGAAGAGGAAAGGCAGAGATGCAGTTGCAAGCTAGATGCAGGGGAAGCAAGATGAGGATGCCTTACTGAGAAAAGGTAACAAGCCATGTGACTGAACACAGATAAGAATTATGAGTTAATTTAAGTTGTGAGAGCTAGTTAGTAATAAGCCTGAGCATTAGGCCAAAAAGTTTATAATTAATATACGCTCCTGTGTGTTTAGTTGGGACTGAATGGCTGTGGAATCAGGTGGGACAGAACCTTCCATCTACATCATATGATATTCAAAAAGTATTTGAGGATTTTACCTTTGTCTTCGTGAATAAAAACTGACTCACCCACCAGTGTCTAAATAACTCACTCAAGAGGCCATCGGCCCTGCCCAGTTTTCATATGCAGCCTAAAAGAAATAAACGGAACTCTGGATCCCAACTAATATTCCTGGTCTCAGATGCTAGTAGCAGGGTTTTGAGGAGAAATTAGGATTGTCTTGGCATCACCTGGAGAAGCAGGTCACATTGGTTTGCCTTTTTGTTCCCATGCTGTCACTTTTGGCAAAAGCTCATGGAGGAGAAACATGTGATTTCTGAGAAACATACTGTCTAAAATTCTTTCAAGCTTCCAGAAGCCAGTCAAAGCAGTGGGAGTTTCTGTCATTTACAGTTGATCAGGAAAGAAGAGGTATAAAAGTCAGCAAGAACTTTAAGCATTATTCAATTAAAAATAATAAGCCCAGAACAATAGAAATGTCAGTTGACACGCTAATGTAAAAGGGAGAAATTTTTGCAGGGACCCGTCCCTAGACAATGAACTACAGAATGCCATTAACTGTCGGGAGATGGGAATTAGCCTCTTCCTGGGATGAGACCCCTAACTGGTTATCCACAACAGTGTTTAGCCTCAAAACCATAAACACACAAATGGACTCAAGCAGGCTCTATTCATATTTGTAAATACATATGCCCACACAGATATATGTAACAGGTGTAATCAAAGATAAAGAGGCTCTCAACTTGAGAGGGGCATGGGAGGGGTTGGAGGTGGTAACTGGGAGGGGCTGGAAGGCATGAAAGGAGGAAGTGATGTTATTCTATTCAATTAAAAACATATTTTTAAACAAAGAAAAAAATATTTCAGGTCTTGCATTCTCTCGTGTTTACAGCCCCACAGAGCCACAAAGGTCAGGGAGCTAGTAACTATGACCAAAGAAAGGAGTGACCACAGTGACCTGAAGCATAAAGCGGAGTGATATAAGTCCTGCTTACCCTTGCACACGGAATCAAAGAGAAGACAGCACAGGGACACATTAAATATAAAAACCCTTGCCACACAAACCGTCTGTATTCATTTCTTCCCCTTGGCATTACATGAGTTTTAGCACTCTGCCGCCAGGCAAGAAATGAGGCTAAACCTCTCTGCTAACCTCAAGCTAATGGAGGCAGCCTTCCACAGTTTCCCATTGGTCTCCACGTGCTCTAGAACCCTGACTTCTCCCATGCCCAAGCTGCAGAAGGTCTAAAGTGAACTGTGTATGAGCTTATCCCCCACTCAAAATAATGGATTGATCCAACATTGGCAATCATTGGGAAATATCATACCCTCGATGACAAGGGTTTCTGACTCAAATTTTTCAAAACCCTAAACTGTTTCGAAAAGCAGTTGTGCTTCTTCAGGCAGACACTTGCAGCCTCTACAGGCCCCTTCATTGCCCTTACAGATCATTAAGCCTTTAAGGTCTTTCACTTACTAAACATAGATTGAAGAGCTGAGGCAGAAGAAAAAAAGATAATCATACTTTTGACTAAATTAGCCTGCTTAAAAGCTCTTGCTCTGACTATTCAACAAATGTGCAAATGAGCAAGACTACTCCAAGTCATCTTGTATTTCACACCTCCTAAAGCTATTTAAAAAAAAAAGAATAAAGAAAAAAGTCCCAATAACTTTGTGTTTTTGTGTTTGTTATATGTAAAAGTGAATCTATTTTAGATTGTTGAACTAAGTGAGATATATTAAAATTAATTTTTCACCATCTCCTCTGTGCTCTTTCTTTTTAATTTACATGCTGGCAAACAATACATTAAAGAATAACATTTCAACAAATTGAATTTCAAGCATCTAATGACTTTCATAACAAAGGCATTAACCGGTCAGCAAGCAGTCTCCAAAACTAGAAGGAACTCGTCAAGGCGCAGAAGAACTGATTTCTTCAGGCAGCCTGAATGGACAAGGAAGCAGTGGTGTATAACTGGCAGCCATCAAGGGTCTTTCCCTTTAAGGATGAAGCAAAGACTTGCCTAACAACCGTGCTCAGGTTGACTGGGCTCCTTTGGATTGATTGATGTGAATCTTCTGGGTATTGGATAATAAGCTGATTTCTAAGTTGAGTTTGGTTACATGGCACCTAGCACAGGAACTCCATTCTTGCTTGGTCTCATGTGCTGCAGCTTAGTTCAGGAACTCACTCCAAAGCAATGCCTCTTATTTTTTATATTTAATGACGTATATACATGGCAAACATTCCATTTATATTTTACAGTACTAATCTAGAGCTCCATTTCACCCCTGGGCATCATTTTCTAGTTGTTACAATACTCACTTAGAATCCACACTTTTTATAAAGCATCAGTAGGCAAAACTCTATAGGGATGCACACTTAGTTGTCAGTGGTTACCCATGTACATGCCCAAGTGCGTGGCTGCGTGTGGCTTTAGGGGGGAAAAAGGCAGCCTCAGGTATCCTGAGCAGCTCAAATTATGATGTCTCAAGAGCACTACCAAGAAGGAACAAAGTCATTATGCCAAGCAGCCACATTGGAAGAGGGGTGACTGTAGTCAGGGAGGTAGAACCCCAGAATCGGTGATTTGAAAAGCTTGTTTGGTACCTGTGATCCTGGTACATGCTGGAGTTTGAGAGCTCCTGTCCCAGACAAACTGATACATGTATGCTTGGATCCAGAATGCGTGATGCCACTGAAACACACCCACTTCTAATACTTTGGTTTTGGACAGTAGGGAACAGAGGTGGGCAGACCCAATAATGACTTAAGATGAGATGAGCTTTCTTTCATCAAGCTTCATAACTGAAAGTCACATTCCTACTGTGTGAAGAGGTCACCCCAAGAGATTTTAACACTGTGCACATAATAGGCTCTCAATCTATGTTTTCTTATTGATCCCCTTTAAAATAACCTAGGAGACTTTAATAGGAAAATTCAGAAAGCAATTCATTCAGTGTTACAAGAACTGCTGTAGGTGACCCTTCTAGAATGTTTTTACTGGTCAGCAAGTCCTTCCCCCCAGCTGCTGGCAGTGATGAGTGAACAGCTTATACCAGTTACATTCTCCAGGGACTTGCCCTGGTTTGACTGGAGCCAGCTTGCTCAGATGCCTTGGGTGGTTACCCAACCTCCATCACCATCATCACAGCCATGCCTTCCCTTCTACTCCCAACATGTGCTCAGTGGCTGACTGACATGTAGATCCTAGAGCCTGACCCTTTACCCACATGGTGGGGGCAGACGCTATGCACTGATATTTAAACTACAAACTCTCACCAAAGTCAGGCCAGTGGCCACACCCATGCTTAGTCCTTCTGCTTCCTTATTTTGCATGTCTCCCTCCCTCACAAAGTTTCCTGAGGATGCCTTCCCATGCGGCACGTGCAACTATATCCCAGTCTCATGGTCTCCCTATAGGTAATTTACTCAGGACACCAGGAAGCTATGCTGAACTTAATTTTAATATTTTAAATTACCTGCTAAAAATGTAGTCTCCTCTTTGCCCACCCAACTGTAAATTGCTTAACCCTCTCATCAAGCTATTGATTGGGTAGGAATGAAAAATAGTTTAATAATATTCAAAACAAAGCATATACAACAATAAATTATAAGTATCCATGTATCCATCTGCCCTAAATCTCCACCCGCTGACCATACTAGCTAACTAGCCAGAAATATGTGATAGATATCAAACTGCAAAAAGAACCAAAAAAAAAAAGTGGTTCATATGCAGAGATGTGGCAACCGCTTTGAATAATTTGGAATCTAGGAAACCTATAGGGATTTGTTAAGATTTAAGGAGTCCTATCTCTAAATATGCATGGAAAAAATATATACACATACATACACGTGTGTGTGTGTGTGAGAGAAAGGGTGCTAGCAAATGACTAATTCAAGGCCAGTTTGCCATGTATTTCACTAAATAAATATTTTGCATATATTTCATTCAACCACAATATGTATCTATTCTCCTCCGTCTTTCGCATGTGTCAATCATGTACATATTTCTAGTTGTGAAGCAACCATCTTGCCTGACATTTTGTAGGAAGCCTAAAGCATACATACTCACACATACTCATGTATTTACATCACATACTGCCTCCTTCATTCAATCCTGACCTGTGTTCAGGACAAGGTCTCTTCCTTAATATAAAAAAAGGTATTCAGAACTTTGAAACTTTCATACACGTGTATACTGAGTTTGGAGCATTCCCCTTACCAACACACACTCCTTTTATCACTCCCAACCCTGAAACGTCTTCTCAACAATCCCACCCCTACTTGGATCTCACTTTACTTTTTCCCCATAGGCACTCGCTGAGGGTTGGGGCCTCATGATCCTCTCCCCAGGGATAAAATGGTAGCTGGCTCGATGCTGTGCATGTGACCACAGATGCAGTTGAGTGGCTGAGTGCAGTAGTCACCCTGTATGCAGAAGAAAATGTCTTACATCTCTCCTGGCCAACCTCTGGCTCTTACGCTCTTCCCACACCCTCATCCTTGGTGATCCCTGAGCCGTGGAAGGGAAGGGATAATTTACATATCCTGCTTAGGGTAAAGTATTCCACACTCATTTATTTTGCACACTTTCAAGAGTTGTGAGTCTCTGTGTTAACTGCTGCTGCCACCAAAGGAAGCTTATGTGATCGCTTCTGATCAAACCGCTAATTTATGAATATAAAGATGAGTATTTAGAAGGTAGTTTGGCACGTGTCCTTTTAACAAAAGAACAGTAGTAGGTCCTCTTCCTAGGGGGCAAGGCCTTTTCAGCCACAGGTTCTTGGCCAGGTTTATAGTATCAGGCTTGAGTTTCTTCCTGTGGAACAGGCCTCAAACAAAACAAAACAAAATAACAACAACAAAAACAAAAACTCTCAGAAAGTAATTGGTTCTCCCTATGATAGTCATGCCACTATTGTATCAGTGGATGTGTGTGTGTGTGTGTGTGTGTGTACATATGTATATCTTGCCAGGCACAATATTATGATAGCTCATAAGGTGCACAGCTATACACCACAGCTGATGATTTTCCTTCCCTAACAGATTGCGTAGTATTTTCCACTGTTATGAAAGCTAGCCACTAGACAATAAATTCCCTGCTTAAATCCAGCAGGAATTCTCAATATCTTGCAAGCCCACGTGCCTTCAGAAATTTGACCCTGGGATCTCAGACCAAGCCCCTTCCTAGTTTTCAGAAGCCCATCTAGTCTTTACCCAGTTTCCCACCATACCTTTCAATTTTACTCTGTGAAATCCCATCTCAATCCTGACTCTTCAGAGAGTACATTCTCTAATCAGCCTATTTTTCTCCATGTGGAAGTTCACATTTCTTCCACATAGAACAGTCTACTTCCATCTGTGCTGCGCGTTTTCTCTAGCTCTTCTCCACCTCTGAAGCTACAAACTTGACTTGGCTTAACTTTCATAAGTAGTTCACTCATTTCTCTCCTGTAATCATCCAGTTAAATGCTGGTACTGACACCTATTTAACCAGCATAGCTCTCTCCCCATAGCTACACAACCCTAAGTCTGACATGTCTCATAGTGTCTCCCTTGATGCATCAGAACAATGGGTCTATAACTGAGCTCACCATTTTTCTCATTCCAAAACTGTTCTTTGTTCTATTTTCTGTTCCTTGTTTACTAGCACTGTCTTCCTCACCTGAGCCAACCAATCATTTTTCTTGCCTAGCTGATCTATGTTAAGTATTTTCAGATCTGTGTCTGCTTTTATACTCCATTAGATAGAAACTTTAAGTCATCATCAGAATTGGTCCCCCTCAGATCCTCTCTCCACTACTGCTAAAATATCCTCACCAAAAATTCATGTGTCACCAGGCCATATCTTGCCAGCACTTTGTTAGTATTCTGTAGATCTAACTGGAATTCAGCAAAGGTTTCTGACAAACTAAGATTTGCCAACTAATAGAGAGTTACTAACTACTCTCAAGTCAAATGAATCCCCCACCCCAAACTTCTCCAAGTTTGAGTTGCCCAAGGCCCAATTATCCTCCCAAAAATACCATCAAAGACTGACCATGAGTTTCTTTTTTTTTTCCATTGCAGCTGACAATATTCCAGCTCTTTTCCCATTTTAATTTGTGTTTTCCCATAAAGTTTAATGAACAACAATTTAGAAATAAAAGAAACTGTTGGGGCAGCAACAAAACCCATGCAAACAGAGGATGTGATATTTAAGTCATTATAAAATATTGGGGAGTTCATGCCTATACTCACAGTTTTTGTGACACTGGGCAGAGGATTTCTGTGAATCCAGATTCAGCCTGGGCTACATGGTAAATTTCAGGCCAATTTGGGCTACAGAGTAAGACCATCTCTCAAAACCAAAATGTAACAAACAAACAAAATAGTGGAGGAATGTGGTAAGGGTCCAATATCTACTATGCTTGATCTCAGCCAAGCCCAGCTTCCCATGAAAACACCCAAAAATGCTTGAAAAGTTTCCACGAAAAAGATTGAACAACTCTGCAGACTTCAAAGAGCTCTTTAAAATGTTCCGATGAGTTACGTGTGAATGAACATGCAGATTGAATTTCCATCTAAATCCACATGTTCTTAGAGCATTGACAGGAAAGGGCTCTGCCACACAGGCTGGGCTCTGCTGAACTCAAAGCAGTTTGTGATCTTCAACAAGCCCAAATGTGGCAGGCTCCCCAATTCCTGCACTAGCTATACTGATTCAAAGCACAGTGAAAAACTAACAAGTGTCAAAAGTAAGGAAAATGTATACAGAGTATTAACATGAACAGAGACTAATTTTCTGCTCACATATAGGAGGAAGTGAGCTATAGAAGTTAGTTTCCTTATCTGTATTTTATTTTGATAATTACTGGTTTAGCCTAGAAATATATTTTTGAGTATCTACTATATGCCAATAACCATTAAGAAGTCAACTAACTATGTATATATTATATTGTCTTCCTAGTATGTATTTCTTTTGCAAGCCTAAATGCATCACCATTTCAAGGGGGACAGTATCTGAGTGCAGAACCAAAGGAGGTACAGCACTGGTACAGAAGTTGTTCAAATCCCTGTGTTCTCCAGCTCACCAAGTATGAAATAGATACACTGGTTATATATTCCCGACATGGCTCAAGAGCTGGAAATCACATCCTTAACCTAGTGACCGGCTACTGCATGCTGATCCTACATACTATGTGTCCCCATGTACCAGCTCCTGGATAAAGCATATCAACTTGTGGGCTGGAGTTATAGCACGTAAGTCAAGATCATAAAACATCATGAACTGCCACAAATATAGTATTACCTGGAAATAAAAATTTCAGTAAATTGCCTGATGATAAAACCAAACAAATCTTAATTTGTCATTTTCAGCATTAAAAAAAAAAAAAGATACTGCTTCTCTTCATTGACCATACTGCTCAAAATTCTCTGCTCTCCAAGTTCCTGATCCCAAGGCAGTAGGAGATTATACCTGATTCAAGAAGGACTGCTACTGCCTCTAATTAACACTTTAGACATTTCCGAGCCAGTCCATGTGTTCCTAATGAGAAATAAAATGGGATCATCTCACTGTCCCCCAAGGCAGACCCAAGGAAAGGGGAGACATTTGAATGACTAATCTTCAAATCTTCAAAAGAAAAAGAGAAAAGATTATAGGATGTGGAGTCTTTTGATTTTAGTCATTCTGGGAGCAGAGATCTCACATTCTATTTCTTTTTCATGTTTCCTTGCGATACCTAATTCAAAAAACACCATCTATTAACTTGAAAACTCTCTGAAGGTTAAAGGAGCGAATGGCAGGCAGTGTGGAGGAACACAGTCGGGGGAGGCAGAGTCCCCTCAGAAAGTATCTTTACTGGAAAACTATCTGTGTTTCTGATGCTCAGTCATTCTTGACAAAGAGGGAGACACGTTCAGCTTGAGATCTACAGCAGATTCCCTGCACAGGTTGAAAACAAGGAAGGTAGGACAATAAAGTCACTTTTTACTTTACTGCCCCCTAGAAGTGAAAGGACTGTCTTTTGTGGGTCATTGCTCTCAGTGTTTTCCACAGCCACTGTCTCACGGCTATTGAGTTACTTTAGATATTATGGAAATGAATTGCTATGCGGGCAGCCACCCGTGCTAAAGAAACTCTGTTCCCTAGATCAAGGATTGCAAGGCCAAACAAGAAGAAAAATGCACACACACACACACACACACACACACACACACACACACACACACACCCTTTCTGGAGTTTGGAGGCTTTTGCCTTTCGCATTTTGTGGTGTCGCATCTTTGCCATGCTTTCTGAGGTCACATGCTGTATTCTGAATTTTTAAGCCTCGGAGTTTTCACAGAACAAAGGCAGTGATCAGATCCTCACAATACATAAATTATGTCAGGCAGTAAGTCAGGCACCTCTGGAGGCAGTGTTGACTTTTTTAGGCCACCGGGACAACTGTAACTGAGTTACTGCTTCTGTGGAATAAGGAGACTCTTGTCCTGATTTGAAAGAGCAAGCGTAGTTTCTTAAAGGGCCCCTGCTAGTAGCTATTGGAATACTGGAGGTGTGACAGCAATCTGGTCACATGTCAGAAGGGTGTCCCTGGGACATTGCACACTGTTTCCAAGAGTCAACGTGGTCACGTATTGTGGTGGGCAGAGAATATGATGAGGAGAGTCAGCGGCGTTCCTGAAAGAGCAAGCCTGTGGCACTCCTCAATCCTACTTTATCCATCAACTCACTGTCTCTGGTACAACACAGGAGAGAGGAGCATGCAGCCACGTAACCCCAAACCACAGAGCATCAAGGATTAAAGCCACAACATGGAGGGGCAGCAGGATGGCTTGTTGGAGTGTGTGCCAAGGGATCAGGAGCTGTTTCCTAGCCAGTCCCAAAAGTGTTGTATAGTCAGTCTGCTGCCTGAATAAAAAGAGTTACACATCACAAACATACTCAGCTAAATAGTACACTAGTCATCTCACTATTTATTTATTTAGAAATATTTGCCTGATGGCTTACAAAATTTCTATATGAAAAAATAATTTAAATAATATGTTTACAAATATGTTTGACTATCTTCAAATATCATTACAATAAAAGGGAATATAAACATCAATAGGATATACTTACTCTATGATCAAAATTTCTTACAAGAATTACATGTTGAAATACCTTAATATATTTGGAAAGTTATTTTAGGTATTTTTATATTTTTAATATCTTATTTGTTCCTTTTCTGTAAATATATGCTAGAATTTAAAAAGTTAATGGTATAGGGGGATATTTAGTTTGATTCTTTCATTTTTGTCATTTGATTTTGTGTTGTATTTTTTGTTGAAAATTTTTAAATTAATAAGTTAATCCTAATTGTACAACATTATAATCCAATTTTAAGTTGTATGAAATAAATTACAAAACCATACCTCTCTCAAAAATAACACCCAAAAGCAGTTTGAACCTTCCTTTTTAACTTTTTATCTATCTTGAACAAGGTAACATCTCTACATTGAATAACAGAGAAGAGGAAGGCAGGGAGGAAGACAGAGAGGAAGAGGAGGAGGAAGAAGACAAAAGGAAGAGGACAGAAAGGAGGAAGAACAGAGGAAGAAGAATGGAAGATGAAAAAGTTCTTTGAACTAATTTTCTACCTATCATTCACAAAGACTTTACTGTTGTAATAATTAATCTACATTTTTCAAGTAAACAGAGACTCTGCCCACAATTTAACAACTGAGGTGTCTTGGTTGTAGCATGAACCATAATCTGATTAAATTATTCTTTCGTAGCAGTTTGAAAATACTATTTTTATTTATTCTCTGAGAATCTCATACAATATTTATTTTGTTCATATACGCACCCATCCCCCCACACACACTCTTTCTCATAAAGCAGTTTGTGTTGGATGATTCCTGGCTAAGGGACTTGCCCTGGAATATGGTTGAAGCAACCCTGTGTCAGTTCGTTCTCTTACTACCTACACTAAAATGAGGAGTCTTAGGTATATCTTTGCATGTGAAAGACTATTTATATGTGCAAGACTTCATATAAAGAGTCCACAAATTTACACATTGTGCATGTGTGTATGCTTGTGTACATGCATATGTGCCTCTGTGTGTGTGTGTGTGTGTGTGTGTGTGTCTGTGTGTGTGTGTGTGTGTAGAGTCTAAAATGCTGATATCAGTTATCTTCCTCAACTGCTCTGTACATAATTGACTGAGGAAGAGTCTCAACTAAACATAGGTCTTGTTGATTACCTAGTCTAGCTAACCAGTTTGTCCTCTGGGTCCCCTACCTCTGTCTCCCAGGTCCTGGGATTACAGGAGGCCATGCTGCCTGCCTGGCTTTTACATAGGTTCTGGGGACCTGAACTCTTGTTCTACTTGGAGAAAAGGCACCTTTAATCAGCACATTCAATGTGCTGACTCTAACAACTTGCTTCCTCTTTCCAATTCCCCAGCCTTCACCAATTCTCATCCTTGTCTTCTGGGCACACTGACTTCTTGCAGCCTCGAGCCATAGCTCTATGCTTGCTACTGCTAGCTGTGCCACTCTGGCTGAATGCTTCAGTAGCAGCTCACACAGACTCGGCATGTAAAGTGAGGACTTTGTTACTCATTCTATTGGCTCTCTCTATTATTCCCCCATCCTTCCTGTCTCTTATCTCTCTCTACTTCTGTCTCTATCTCTCTCTGTTCTTTGCAAGTTGTTACTCAGATCACAAAACACATCCTCTGCTTTTGCCAATAGATCTCTAGGCATATGTTATGAAGGGAGATTCTAGCCATTTAATTTTAATTAGTGAAAACACAGAAAAAGAAATGTAATGAGTTCTCTAGAAAGAAATCAGAAACTGGGAGTAGTAGGAGGTTGCTAGTTCATTTTCTCACCATCCAGCAGCTCAGACCAGAAAATAATCACACAGAAACTATATTATTTGCAATAGTGTTTGGTTAATAGCTTAAGTATATTTATAGATCACTCTTACATCTTAATTTAACCCATTTCTATTAATCGGTGTATCACCATGTGGCTGTGGCTTACCGGCAAAGTTTCAGCATGTCTGTCTCTGGCAGCAGCTCAATGGCTTCTCTAAACTCTGCCTTCCTTCTCCCAGCATTCAGTTTAGTTTTCCCTGCCTAGATCTACTCTTTTGCCCTATCACAGGCCAAGACAATTTTCTTTATTAACAATGATATTCACAGCATACACAAAGAAATCCCACATCACCTCCCCTTTTCTGTTTAAATAAAAAGGAAGGTTTTAATTTTAACATAGTAAAATTTCATATAACAAAACAGGTATCAAGCAAGAATTACAGTTACCATATTTATATCTACTTTATCCTTTATTATAACTAAGGAAAACTATAATTGTAACTATCTATTCTTCAACTCCTTCAAAGACTCCAGAAGGATATAATATTACCTAAGTAAACAGGAAGTGCATTGTAAGCAACTTCTAAAACTCTAGGATTGACAGAGACATCCCGCTGCCTGGAAAGTCACTCAAAGTTCTTCTGTATCGTTGGGGCACCCATATTCAGCCTGCTGGTCCATGGTATTCAGCAGACATTTCCATGAAGCAGGAAATTTCAAAGACAATTCTCCCTGTACTGGCAGTTTGTCAGTCACTTTCTTCTATTTCCTGCAGAATGTCTGACAGACTCTTTCTTTCATGAAGCAGGAACCCTGAAGGATGGTGTCACCTTTAGGCAAGTTCAGCAGTCATTTCTCTGTGGGTCCTGCATGTCCAGTTTATACAGCATAGCATTAAGCAGTCCAAGCAAGAGCAGTTTCTAGCCCAAATGGCTAGAAAACTCCACCAGAAGCCTCTTCAATGTCCATCTTCCTCTTGAAGTAATTGGTGTTGCCAGGAGCAGATGTGTCTCATAGTCATGAAAAGTCCTAAATTCTTAAAACATTTTAAATGCCATATTCTGAAGGTCTCTGAAAGATTTGAGGAAAACCTATCTAACTGAAATATATCTCTATCTAGAAAACCTAACTAACATAACTCCAAGCTTGACTATTATAGATGATTATCTATTAACTTATGTTTCATAATTATGCATTACATTTTCAAATGAACTGCACAATCATAATACCTTAATCAAGAGCAATAGACCAAGATCCATACCAATGCAAATTATTCATATCTATTTCACATCCCACTTTCAATATAAACAAACATTTATAAACAATATTTGAGAATTTGGGCATAGTTCTTTCCAAACTGCTTCCTGATTTTGATTGGGCAAAGTAATTTTTCGGAATGTTTATGGAGACCTTTTGGGTGGGTTTGATCCATCAAACCACATTAGTCTGGAATTAATCCACAGGTTCTCATCTTCTGTGGAAGCAAAGCAGAACTTCTTTTGCAAAGCAACAAATTCTTTGACTCAAATTTTGGAATTAAGATACCTTTAAAATATCTAGGTTGGTTTAGTTTAGGAGCACATACAATGAAATATCTCTCTGTACTTAGCTCCTTCACAGTCAAAAAAAATCAAAGAAAACACAATAATATGCATAATGCTGACTTTCTGCTTATATTTCTCTTTACATGCCTTATTTTTCTTACCCCTTTAATCTATGGTTGTCTGTACTCTGTCTCTTTAAAGACTTTACCTTTTTTAAACCATTCATTTCTTTTTATAACTCCCTATATTCTTTTTCTTTCCTCTCCCAAGCCTACATACATTTATCCAACACTGTGGCCCATTTAGAGGTCTTTTACATCTGAATTTGTCTTTATTGTGTTATCTGTAATCCTTTTCTGACCAGGACTGCTTCTTAAAATGCTAAATGCTTTTTAAAAACCTAAGCAGCAGCATTGCTAAGGCAAATACAGCCCTGCCTGCTTGCTCTACCCAGTTCACCATGGCAGAAGTCTGTTCACTGCCTCTGAGACTGCCAGGTAAGAGCCATCCTCACCAACTCAACTCTGATAACCAGCCATCCTCACCAACTCAACTCTGATAACCAGTTGGCCCAGCATGCTAAGTAACTTCAGCAT
Organism: Ondatra zibethicus; assembly: GCA_004026605.1. NCBI lineage: Eukaryota > Metazoa > Chordata > Mammalia > Rodentia > Cricetidae > Ondatra > Ondatra zibethicus. The sequence goes on along the minus strand of PVIU01010363.1, from coordinate 54,860 downwards.
GCTGCCCACAAACCCCATTTAAGTGCTTGGATCCCTGAAAGAACCAGAGTTCATGCTGGCAGCATGGCCCAGAAAGCCACCATTTCAAAAGCACACAACTTTTTTTTCTGCTACCACTGATTCAGGAAAACCTCTCTTAAAGGAGTCACGGTGTTAAGCCATGCTTAACTGTTGGAGTTTTCTTTTTCTTAGAATTCCTTCCAAAATTCTTTCAGGTTTTAAGTGGATTTTAATTGGCCATGTTGGCACCAGTTTGTTGAGGCCATTTGTTCCCAGCTGCTCAGTCCTGAAATAATCACACAGAGGCTTACATTGATTATAAATTGGTTGGCCTATTAACTCAGACTTCTTATTAACTAATTCTTACATCTTAAATTATCCCATTATTCTTGTTTATGATGGCATGTGGCTTGGTACCTTTTATTAGCAAGGCAATCTCATCTTGCTTCCTCTGTGTCTGGGTTACAACTACAAACTGCATCTTTCCTCTTCTCAGAATTCTTCTGTTCTCATTGCCTCACCTCTACTTCCTTCCTGGTTGCCCTGCCTATATTTTCTGACTGGCTACTAGCCAATCAGTGTTTTATTAAAACATAGTTAACAAATCTTTACAAGGTATAAGACCATTGTCCCACAGCACTCCCCCCCTTTTTTTTCAAAACAAAAACTCTGAATCTAATATCCTTTGCTTATCTTTCTTCCTGACCATTATCCATACAACTTGTAACCAACACTCTAAACAAAGGAAAACATCCATAATCCATTTTTTTGGGAATGTGGGCATAGTTTTCCAAGATACTTCCTGCTGATTGGGTGTGCTGATAATCTTATGGGGACCTAAGTAAAATTTAGAATTATGATCAAGTCCTGACTGGAGTATTCTGTGTGGCTTGATCATCTCAGCCAGCAGTCTTGAAACTGTTCTAGATGTAGAAATCAGACATCTGGGTAATCTGCTCCTATCGGAGATTTCTCAGGGGGTCTTCCTTAATCAAACCTGATTTTTCTTAGCCAAGAATGAAGCCACAGCCTCTCATTTCCTGTGGAAACAAAAACAAAACTTCTTCTCCAAAGTAACATATCTTTTGACTTAATTTTTGAAGTCAAAGCATTTTTAAAATATATATGTTTTATTAAGTCAACAGCATTTATAATTTAATGTCTTTTAGCAGCTTTTGCTCCTTCCTTAACCATCAAACAATTCAAAGACAATATACTGTTTGGCCAATATCTTAAGCATATTTCTAGCTCACTCTTACATCTTAATTTAATCCATTTCTGTTAATCTGTATATCACCACATGGCTATGGCTTACGAACAAAGTATTGGCATGTCTGTCTCTGGTAGCTGGTCCATGGCTTCTCTAAACCCCACCTTCATTCTCCCAGCATTCAGTTTAGTTTTCCCTGCCTAGCTTTATTCTTTTGCCCTATCACAGGCCAAGAAAGCTTTCTTTATTAATCATTGGTATTCACAGAATACAGAGGGTAATCCCAAATCACCTGGGTTTCTTGACATTCATCCTTCTTTACTAACAAATGTGACAAACTGTAATTTCACCATTCTTGCTCAACCAAGGGAACCTCACTCACCACCTCAAAACAAAATGCTTGATTTTTCAGATACAATGATTATCTTTATTAGAGTGAGGAATTATGAGAAACAGGTCACTCTCCTACTCATCCTTAGGAGTGCAAACTTAAAGTACAACACTGTACACTAACTTTGAACCCCTCCCAGTATAGACACAAATGTCTAGACATTCACTGCTGTCAATGGGCAATCACTATGCCATAGCTTGCTTCCAGGAAAATAAATATATTTGTCTAGTAAGAAGATTTGATGGATGTATAAGACAGTCAATAAACACTCTGCTGTAGAATATTCATTTCTTTGTACAGTGGGAAGAATCACACCCATGCCAGATAGTTAAATCTATAGTATGTACAACATTTGTCCTAAAATTCCTCCATAAGGGTGCTTGGGGCTATTGTTTATTTGGCCTTCCTCTAGACTATGAAAGTTGTGTGCCTTGTGACAGTTTACCACATCTTCATCCCTTCCTCTAAGTCATCCCTTCCTTGTGACTCCATAAAAGATGCTTAGGAAGTTGCAGGCAAGGACTATGGTTTCAAGTAATAAATAAATCATAGAGGAAAAGAGACAAATCTTACATATTGGGCATCTTCTGGTCACTGACATAGTCCTAGGAGATTTATATGTCTTTTAGAAGCTCTTTGGAAGCAAACTTTTGATAGAGAATCATGTACATGTTTGTTTAGAAATGTTCTTGGTAGACAGACCAGCAAGTAATGAAGCAGAAAGACACTGACTTTTAACATAGCAGCTAGGGCTGCAGCTTATCAAATGAGAGGGCTGGGAGGTGATGTAACCTTCAGGGTTATCCCAACTGAAGCAAATAGTGGGGTTCTGTGCATCCCCATAAGCCAATACTAGAAATAATACAACCTTGGTGGTGCAATTTCATGGTACCAAGGGAAACCCTCAGGACCCCAAAGCAGTGACCCTTCAATAACCAATATTGCCAGCTAATGAGTCCTGCGAAAGGGGAATTTTGAAGAGACTAGAAATCAGTACAGAATCAGAAACCTGGCCAGAGCACCACAGAACCCATGAGAGTCTACCTCTTGCACCAACAGCTCCACTTGTTCCAGATATGTTTTTCCAGTTTGGGAATATCTTCTGCCAGTGCTAACTGACCATGTCCCTCAGGGATCTCTTAGAGAAGACAAGGACAAATTAACCTCTTGCTGTTGGATTTGACTTCAAAGCCTCACAACTGACACTCGTCCTTTCCACTTTATGTTCTTTTCTAGGTTCCCCTTATTTAAAGGCAGTACCTCTTCTGGCCTAGGTCACTTACATTGTACAGTGACACAGACCCTTATCCCTAGTCACCACTCAGTTCTTGCATTCACCAATACACTTGTATATTTGCTGTTAAAGACAGGGGTGTGATCACCCTCACAGTCTTCCTTATGCTAGGGAGCTGATTCCTGCCTCCTTTTCATGATCAGATGAAGTACTCCTGTCACTATGGACTCCAGAAGAGGGCATCAGATCTCCTGGAGTTAGAATTGCAGGCAGTTGTGAGATGTCTCACGTGGTTGCTGTGAACCAAACTCCATTCTTCTGAAAAAGCACTCTGAGACATGAAATTATCTCTCCAGTCCCTTCCGACTCATTTCTTGATTTTTAGCACAGAGATCTGAGGTGGCTACGTAACAGCAATATTTTCAGATTTACAGGATTCCCACTGTTCTCTGATAAAAAAAAAATTGCCCTCTAGGAACCTGGACTTGATGACCAGCAGAGCCTTCTGCCCACAGGATGCTCTTGCATCCTTTGACCATATCATATTCATATATATATATATATATCCATCATAAAATTATTATATCAGCAGCTACCAAATACAGTGGTACCAGTGGATCCACACTTATAGGCCCAATGTTTGCATCCTTTGCTGTATGCTCAGTATATTGGGCTAGTCTGATATTACATAGTATTCACGTCGATGAAGCTAATCTTTGTTGTTACTCAGATGGTGTCACTGAACAGAGGCTCTGTCAAAAGAAAATGAAAATTAATGTTCAGCACACGTGTAAGAGCAAAGATGAATCACTACCTTTCTTGGGCAAAAAAAAACCCCAAAGTTATCAACTTTCCACTGAGTGCTTGGTCATTTTCCTCCTCAAATGTGCCCTCTATGGAGAGTGTCATCAGGTCAGGTGTTAACAGGATCAGCAGTTAGACCAATCTTGGTGAGAAAAAGAAAGCCTATACTCCTACCTCATCACCGTGACTGCTGTATTCATCCCACCGCTGTGCAAATGCTGTGCTAGACACTTTCCAATGTTCGGCTGATTGCATCAATTCTCGCAGTCTGGTTATTGAATCTGTTTCTTAATACAAATCCATCCATGCTGCATTAATGTGAGATCTTAACCATTTTGTACCTATTCTCATAGGCTCATCTAGGTTCTTCTTTCTTAGAACTCTTGGTCTACAGTCTTCCAATCTTTACCTTTCCTCAAGCCCCTGGCTTCGTGCACATTTTTTCTTTAGGCTACTTTTCTTTCCACATAAAATAGACACCCTACTCAGCATTCTTCCCACAGTGAACATTTGACCCTGGATTCTGTCCCCAGGATCCTTCCTGGCGAGGTTATAGCACCTCCTTTGATTTGTGTCAGTCTACAAAAGCCGATCTGTGACTACGTTCAGCTTCTTCCTCCTCTACCAGCTTGTCATGAGCTTCTCTCCAGGCTCATGTGGCCCTACTGGAGAGGTGCTTGTGCCAAGGGATGGTAACAGAACCAGTTCATGATGAGCAGCACTGACAGCAGCATTGGCGTGGCCAGTACCTGCCCCACTGGTCCATCTCTACTAGAACACAGAGGCAAAGCAAGAAGCAATGTGGGAATGCTCTATGCTTCGCAAACGATGGATTTCAACACTGTGGTTTTTCCACAAATACCACACAGCATCCTTTCCCACCGCAGACACCTCTGGCACCAAAGAGTCTGTTAAATCACATGCCCAGAGCAGCAGAGCTCTTTCCTCGTGTAGGCCCCATTCACATTTGGCAACCTTCCATATCAACAGTTAGGAAATGCATCTGAGAAGCATTCCACGTGTGAAGCGTACTGTTCCCAGAACCCAAAACAGCCTCACAAATACCGGGTTTTTTCTTAGCTGCGATATGAGATGATATACTTTTTCCCATAGTTTAGAAGGAGGCACAAACCTGCCCCCAAAACACTTAACTCCCAGAGAATACTGTTGACCTAATGAGTCTCTGAGTCTTCGTGCAGCTTATCTCTGACACTGTGATGGAGCTGCATTGCATCAAGGCCTCTGACATACTTCCCACTCCTTCCTAATTGGTTTCAATGAGTGGGATCCTGTCAGTATAGAAAGCTCATATGATACACTGCGGAATGCTCAGATCATCCAGGTCCCTTCAGGGAATGAGAATTAACATAGCCATGAGGCAGGATTCTCAGTGTGCGGTGTTATTTATTCAACATGAGTGGGAACTGCACAAACTACTTCATCCTGACAACTAGAAAAGAATGTATGCAAAGTCAGTGGTTGCATACCACAGTGATTTTCTCCCGCAAAAGTATTGCGTAAGGCTGCTATACGAGTCTGCTTGGTCAGTCCATGCATTTCTTGGCATCCTTCCTCTGCATTCTCTCAATCTTTAAGGGTGTCATCAATCCACACTGCTTTCCTGGGATGTATTATTGATTTTGATTGATTATCATTGATGAAAGGAGGGAATAGAAAGGGAGTTTCAGAGATTTCTACTGGCTTTTATCTTTTCCTCTGATAGCTCCTACCCACAGGCTGATCCGACAATGTGGGGGTTATATTACCTGCAAAATATTTTCAGACTCATTTTATATTCAGTAAACAGTGAATGAAGAGTCGACCGTATCCATAGACTCACTAAATGGACCTGGGCACAGAGGGTGAGTTGTCACCAGACATCTTTATTCTAATTCTAACTTTTAATGGGTTGGGGTTGAACATTGGCCCCAATCAGTCCCTGTTGCCAAAGGTTCTGGGATTCCCTTTCCCCCAATGTAATCAATAACTATTCTTCTGAATCTGAGCTTTAATTGCAGCCTGAACTAAATAACCTCTTTCTTCTTTTTTTTCTCTGACTGTATGTTGTACTCCCCACCCAGGCAGCTTGTTCCCAGATGTAGATTGGGTTAGGGAGAAGAGACTAAACATGCGGAAGTGTCACCAGTGGGAAAAAACATCCCAAAGTCACCCTTTTGGTATCAGGCTAGCTCTTTTAATTCCCATAAGGAAATTAAATTCTGTTGCTACAAAAAATAATGACTGCTTACTAATTATTTATGAAATTCATAGATAAACTCTTTAAGTGCAATAATTGTTCTTTGTATTTTTTTAGGTCTGCCCGTAGCTTGATTGTTGCCATGATGGACTAAAACCTGGTGCTGAGCAGGGCTTCCTCTCCTCCTCATCCACTGGCAGGAAACATGTTATGTCTCAGCACACCAGGGGATACCCGGTGACCTGCTGGGGAGCGTGAGCTGGAGCAGTTCCTGTGACAGCATGTGCCACTTTGCCTTAATAAAAATTACCAAACTGAAAGCAGATGGCAGCTGCAGATGCTGAGAAACTGAAGCATACAAACAAAGCTCTTTGCTTAGTCCAGTTTCTCCTCATTTGATCAGCTCTTTTCTGACAATCGTGTGTGTGTGTGTGTGTTAATGAAGACTGCAGGGGACCTATGTCTGTGTGTCCTACACAAGGCTGTAACCTGAAGAAGGAACTCCTTGGGACATAGACCAGTGTTGATTAAATAACAGGGTGGTCTGTTCTAGAAGAATCCACTACACACAGGGGGCCTCCTTTGATTTTTTTTCTACTTTTGTCATAAGAAACAAACATGTACCTTCAGTATTTTCCTGGATATCCCTTTGTTGTGTTGTTTTCTTTTGTCTCATACTCCCTTTTACTCCAGGTAATTCTACCACTCAGAAGTATTAGTAGAACATTGTATGCCAAATAACACCATTAGGTTCCATAAATCACCAAGAAAAAGCAGTGGTTCCTACCCTTGAGAGGTATGCAGACTAGTTTTTGAAGGAAGAATTATTGAATTCACCTTTGAATCTTTAGTTATTTTTCAAATTTGCTTTCCCCACAACCAGGCTATGAAGCAATTTACTTCCTTAACATATTTTAACTACCTTCTTGGGTTCAGACTTTCTTCCTATCCTACCTCTTTAATGTAGGATACTTTAATACAGAAAACAGGAGACTTTTTTGCAAAATAAAATACTTCTATTGAATTACTGGTCTGTGTTAGAGCCAGTAATCTCTCAACATTGATTCCCAGGAGAAAAGAAGGTATGTGGGGTGGTGATATTAACAGACCCAAGTTCAGTCCACCTAGAAATCAGAAGAATTCCTATGCAGTTTCAATACTATTACTCAATTATCATTCCTGTAACCTAGTTAATTAGTTGCTTTAAAAACCTTATACATGCCCTTTCCTTGTGTTCTTTTCAATATTCGAAGAATTCTTTGAATTATCATTTAGGAGAATACCTTCAAAGGGCCAAGAAGACAGCTTAATGAGTAAAATGCTTTCGTGCCAGCGTGAAGACCTCAGGGCAGAGCCCTAATACCCACACTAAAGCTGGGCATGGCAGCATGAACCCCATAATCCCAGCACTGAGTAGGCAGAGACAGGTGGATTCCTGGAGCTCATGACCAAGCAGCCTACCTGAATCAGTGAACTGCAGCCTTAGTAAGAGACCTGAGTTGCAGAAAAGAAGGTAGAGAGCAATTGAATAAAACACCCAATGTCAACCTCTGACCTCCTTACACATTAGCATATGCATCATATACATATGCATATACAAATGATCTCTGCCTGTCTCTCTCGCATGCACACACACACACACACACACACGTACAAGAGTAAGTTCAAGTCCTGAGCCTGAATTAAGTAGAAAAAAAAGGTTTAGAATTTACAACTTTATGTTCAGAATGGGGGAGAAACAATAAGATATAATCTAAGTATACATCTCTACATTCAGATACTCAATGCCTAGATGGGTTATTGATGAGGCAACAAACAGGAAAGACCTCGGGCTAACAGCGGCCATTTAAATGAACACCATGTTACCAGGTTTCCACAGCCAGTGGCTTTATCTTCCTTTTTCACTGTAGACTTTTTACTTTTTCTCTGTAGGTAGACGTGGTTCCTCCTAAGGAGCGCTAGTGTCATGTGTGCGAGTCAAGCAGAAAAGAATGGAAGTACACAGGCAAGGCCTAGAAACCTTGAAAAAGAAACAACAAAGGTGGCAAAGAGTAATTCTCATTAGAAATCACAACACACAGAGAAATGGAAATGCTTAAGATGGTGTGGTGTTGATGCCCAAGTAGATGGGCTTATTAATAAAAGAAAATATATAGTGTCTAAAATACATCGATTACATGGGAGTTTAATGTATCTAAAGATAATATTTTAAATAAGCAGGTAGCATTTCTGGGAAAAGAGGAAGCCTTTGTTTCTTTACTTCACCTTTAATTTAAACCCAAAATTTAAGTAAACATAAGATCCAAATATATAAAGAAAACCATATATTGACTCCTCTTATGTCCTACAGTACACAGTTTACAATAGTTATTATTTTTATTTACGATACAATCAACATTTCAAGAAATACTTAAAATCGCCACAAGTTCATCTTGCTAAAAAAATTCTTACCTGTAGTATCTAAGATTTTGCTCTAATTTTTTGCCATCAGTTTTACGATTTTTTCAAAGAATCCTAACTTGAAGACCACCCACTGTTTGTCCCTTTGCACACTGACGTTAAAATGAGAACCAAGTGACATTGTGTATGTTCAGTGGAAACTTATGATATCATTCTCACAGCGTGTCTTTCCAAGGGTGAAAAACAAAATCAGATGATTGGGCCATCTTGAGAAAACCTCTCAGCTTGCAGTCTCAAATGGGTTAAAATTTAAGCAAGGAGTTTTGCTGTGGGGGGTGAAGATAGCCTTTGCCTTTCTCCAGCATGAATATCTCAATTAACCTTGAGTGAACGATGTGGTTTGCATACAGCTTTGTTACTACAATACTGTGCTGTATGAGCAAAAAGGAACACGTATGATTCATGTATGCTTCTGACCTATGATTTGTGAAGTAAACAATCCCTAATGACTGTTCTATGATGTTCATGACATCACCATCAAAACATAAGTTGGCCTTGAATGTTATACCCCTGACCGGTCCTCATCCTTTTTTTCATGTTCTGTTTCCCAATTAAGTTTGGCATTGGATGTCAGAGCACACCCGTGTTCTTGGTTTTTGTTTTGTTTTGGTTTTGGTTTTGGTTTTTTTCTAACTATAGACAAAGAAGCATATCTTCGACAGTTACTACAAATTAGGAGGAACATGTTCTATTCTGCAATATCTTTCCATTTTAAATTTAAAACCTTCTGCCATTACTGGTTTGGCACTTTCATTTCAATGTAATTTTAAAAAGGAGGAGGGGGAGGTCAAGGACCTGCCATATATACTTTAAACAGAGTCGCTAATTGCATCTGTATTTTCTCAATTGTTTTCTTTCATTCTTGAACATTTGAGCTGCAGATGCCATTTCCTTTGATCCCTAAACTCTAGAGTGCATCTCTTTGAGGAAGACTAATTTCTAATATAGCCATAGTAAAAACGTCAAAGTCACAGCATGTGATATTGATACTATTTATTAACTGAAATTATTTTTAACGCTAGTTTTGTGTATTTCCTTTAAGCCTACTCATTTTAATACAACACTGTTTTTAAATGTGATTTTAACTGACTGGCACTTAATAACTTGCATAAGCATCATGCTACCCAGTGATCCTCTCCATTAGACCAAGGAGCAGGTGCAGGTGCTGATGCACACACCCTGTATTCGGAGCATGCATTATTGATTTTTGGACCAAACGCTACACTAATTAAAGACCCAGAGTAGTGAGAAAAATTATATGTCAGTTGGACCTTGTTAAGTCATTGGAAAACGGTTGGCAAGATGACACATTTGATTTCCTGATTCACATTTTAAGTAGGTCACATTAAATAAGAATAAACATTCGATAAGAAATATGAAAGGAATGAAAGAGTAATTGACAGTAGGGAAGGAAGTGTAGCAACAAGGAGATAGACTTCAGTAGATGCTCAGTGAGCTGCCAGATTGCAGTATTCACACTGATCGCAGGTTTTGGCTATCTTCCCAATCAATTTTAGATCTTTAGGTTAAGGTTACATAAATGTGACCAGGTTATAAAATATTCTTTCCTTAAAATTTTGCTTAGAATTAGCCATAAATATCTTCTCAGAGGAAACACTTTTATTTATACCATACCTTACTCCAAAAGCAGAATGTATGAATGTTTATATAAATACATAAAATATATCAAGAGGAGGAAAATATTTTAATATTTGATTTTTTAAAAAAATATGTTGCAGTAAAAATATATAAACCATGGTGAAATCAGAAGACCCGCAGAAGTACCTTCCTGGCCACATGTTTACTTTAAATGTTCTAGATCCTGGTTCTAAGGGGGAGATAGTGTTTAAACATATTCTTTTGTTTAAAACCTCTGAGGTCAATTATACTATTATCATACTGTACAGATGCATACACTGAGCTTCAAAAATAAAGTTTGTATGAGCCCCCATATACTACCTCATAGTGTGTGTGTGTATGTGTGTGTGTGTTTTCGTGTGTGGAGGTGCACAGGAACAGGTGTAGGTGTGCTTGTGGAAGTCAGAGGACAAAGTCAGATGCCATTCCTCAGGAGATTTCCACTTTTTGAGAGCAGGTCTCTCATCGACCTGGAACATGCCCAGTATGCTAGTTTGTCTTGTAAGCAAGCCCCAAGGATCTGCCTCCCTGTCTCCCAGTACTGAGGTTACAAGCACATGCACCACTGTGCCCAGCTTTTTACTGGGTGCTGTAGCTTGAACTGAGTCACCTTCTCGCCTCCCATGAGATTTTATCCACAGGATCAGGTAGCCTCCAAAATGCATTCTCTAGGTTTCCCACTCATGTACAGCTTGGTATAAAACAGAGACCTCTTGACATCATCTTACATTTACTGAAGGAACAAATGAATGAATGAATGAATTATTGAAGTTGGCCGTATATTTGACTGTAAACTTTCTGACATCCAAAATAAGAAAGAAAACAACTTCAATTCCATGGATTTGATGCCCTTCTAAATAAAAAATAATAATACAACAAAATCTAATCCTCTACAATGATCAGAAGACAAAATAGAAAGTCTAACAATGAAAAAAGAAATATAACTAGCAATGTATACTTCTGTAACTGTGAAGAATTTAAAATACCCAAATACAACAGCATAAAAAGCCTTATGTACCCATCTCTAAACTCAATCACTTACAATTTGAAGCATATATGTTTTCTGCTTATTGTATGATTTGAAGCACATTATTTCACTATGAGCTTCTAAAGGATAAACTCTAACTCTTTCCTAATATAACTTTTAATTAATATATGACATCTAATAATAGAATAAAATATTCTTAATATTTAATGTTCTTAATATCTAGCTGGCAAAAAGAGAGTGGAAAGAAAGGGGTAGGAAAAGTATCTATTGCATTCCTACCATGTACTAGACACTACACTTAATCACTCTGTCGACTGCCTTCCTTAACTCCTAAGGAGGCTAGAAGACGCAACGAAGGGATCTGAAGCCAACATTATCTTTTCTAAACCCAAACTCTATCCTCATTTAGGAGCTAGGGGTAATAATATCAACATCATGGCAGCATTATGAGAAGTAAATGAATAAGAAAGAAATTGATTTTTTAAATGTCTTACAAAATTTAAAGTGCTTTGCCCACATAAATGAGAAAATATGCTCAAATGAATATGTAACTTGCGACAGCTAAGGCTTGGTGTAAGTATGTGGCAACTTTGGCTGCTTTTGTGAGTCCCTAAATAGAATGAAGAATGCGTTAGGATACCCTTAAATTCTAATTCCTTTTCCTTCCCTACACACATCTGTATTTATAAACAACTGTCCTGAGCCACATCTGTCTTCTCCCAACTTTCCCCAGGGCCGCCTGCTGCTGTGGAGAAAGAGAAGCCACATCAATTGTTCACACAGCCAGCTGAACACATAGCATGAAACATCCAGGAAGTCCTTCTCGAGACATTTGTTTGCATTAAAATCATCACCCTTCGACTTCCCTATAAATTGGCTTTCCTACACAAACAGTGAGCAAGCCGCCATAAAACTCCAGACTCCATCTGGTAAACCCAACATCATGCATGGAATTCTGTACCACAAGGGAAGGGGATTGTCAGACTTGAACCTTCCGCAAAGGAACCAGGGCACCAAAGACAGTGGAAAAGAAAAGTGCCACACGCCAACCTTGGTGCGCCTAGCAACTGGATGACACATGAACTTCAAAGAACATTTTACAACACATTGCGTGGTCAGGGGTGGCTGGAACTGAAAAGACAAAACAAACATTTCCATTTGCTAGGTAGGGAGTGAACCAATGGCAGTGAGTCCCGCCCCTAGGCCCCCTGCTTAAAACCAGGATCTGGAGCAAAAAGTGCAGAGAACATGCAGAGCTCATTATGGTGCCGCCTAGTAAAGTGAGCAGAAAGCCTGTTTCTGAAATGATGGTTTATTACCATCTCGTGTATTCTCGTAGAGGTTCCGCAGCTGCCGTCTAACCGCTGACTTAATGGAAAGCAAATTGAAGCTTTGGATGGTGGCATAGAGACTGGAGCACTAGCAAAGAAAAAGGTTTCCTTCCTTCTTCCTTCCTTCCTTCCTTCCTTCCTTCCTTCCTTCCTTCCTTCCTTCCTTCCTTCCATTCTTTGTGTGTGTGTGTGTGTGTGTGTGTGTGTGTGTGTGTGGTGTGTATGTGTGTCTTTGTGTCTGTCTCAGTCTCTCTACATGTCTTTCTTTTTCGCTCTCATTGTCATTCTCTTACAGTTTGGCAAACACTTTGATATGACATTGAATGAGTTTTTTTTTTAAAACCAAAACAATGTACAAACCTTAAGCACACCAGCTATTAAAGAGACTAGAATTTATGCACGATGACCAATTTTACTCTTTTCCAAATAACAAAATCTCTAGTTGCACTAATGAATTATTCTTAAAAGGAATGGCACCATCATCCCTCCAGAAAGAAATGCGAATTCAATTTATTTTTGCAAAACTTTTCAAAATTCAGTGAACACTTATTTCGCAGCCACACCTGTGTACATCTTTACATTGTATTTTCTTTCTACTCAATAAATAGAAATGCTTGAGTGCAATTATCTTCCACATTTTGTAGACCAAACAAAACAACCTATTCATAGCTGCAAAATAACCAGCAACCCAATCCTTAAACAGATACACACAAATTCCTATAGTGTCACAGCATCCCATAAAAGAGTGGCAGGTAAGAGGTGTGGGAGCCAAGTAATACTTAGTAGCTTTGGGGGAAGTAGTGCAAGCTCTCTGAACAGGCCACCAACACTCATGGAGAAAGAAAAGAAGTCTAATAGCTACAAAGGGTCTCCAGTTCCCTTCCTGACACAGAATCCTCACAGAGAGGAGTCTGCCCACAAACTTCAGGAATATTATATAAGCTCAGAATTTCAACACAACTCCCAGGCTTAAGCTTGTGAAATTTAAGCCCTGATTCTATAAACATGTAAAGTTAGATGAAAAATTAAAAATAACAGCATCAAAAGGAAAATAACAGGACACATACATGTTAAATATTGCACCCCACCCCAATACCCTAGAGAACAGCCCTCTACTCCACAACAATTCTACATTTTAATATGGATGGTGGGGGTGGATGCCACCAAAACAAGAGTGTGTTGGGGGACGACTGGGCGTCCTGATGCAGTCCTGGGGAAACTGGCTGAGTCTTCCCTTACAGTGGAACTGTCAGATTCATCTCATTTCCTAACTCCCTGCGATTGGGTCTCATCGTCCAGCTGTGACGATTTGGATCTTCCCAATTCTCTTTTGCAGTTGAGCAACATCTGCTGCCCAGCAGTAAATGCTGTAGACCTCAAAGGGAAGTCATCCGCATGAAATCCATGGTGCGTGCTTCCAATGTCAAAAGCAATTAGCTTTTAAATGGGCACTTGGGTTTTAAGGGTCTTCACCCAAGGCTCTCGCTGGTGACGGCCTGAGTGATGATTGCGTTCATCAAGAGCAGCTGCCCATTTCCATCCACTCATTCGTGGTACAATCCAGCGCCACCACCAATCTGCTCATCTCATGTGAATCCTGGCAGACGTCAGTACGTAGTCACGGACATCTCCGAGAACTCGAATTCACCGGGAGGAAAACACGGTTTGTGAGAAACATTCGTGTTTAGTTCACCTCACAGACATTTGCAGATTTAGGTGGAAATGAATATAAATGAATGCATGCTTTAGACTTCTCTAGTCCCCACAGGAGTGTCCCTCTATAATAACAATGAGACATTTCGCAGATTCCCACAAAGCAAAGGTCCCATTTGTTCCGTGCACAAAACAGTCCATTTTTCTACTGCCATTGCTTCATCGCCCTGAAAGTCAGAGATGTTTTAGTTCCTCTCACTTCTCAGCCAACATAGAGGCATCATTCCTTTAACATGTAAAAGATGGTCAATCACCAATATTAGAGTCCAATGGTTTTCCTTAAAAGTGATTCTAAATAGTTTATTGTTTGTTTGAAAAGGCATTGTCGAGGCTAGAACTTGAGGCTAAGTGAGATCTACTTGAAAATGTGTGGTCATAAGATAGGGGATAGACTTGGAAACAATTGTCCAGGCCTTTTCTGGAAACTCTCAATGCCTGAGTAGATCACTGAGAATACTGGATAGAGGAATGAGACAAGACTGCTGCTCTACTGTCTGTTACCTCGCTTCCCAAACAGTCCAGGAGTCCCCTTTCCCATCATTGAACACAAAAGGGTTTTAAACACAGGAGAAAGGAGCCTTTCTTAAGAAACTATAAGAGTTTGATGTTCCAGGTCTCTCTGAGTGCAGCTTAGCTTTCCTCTGTTGTCATTAAGTAGCTGAGCACCTCAAGGATTCATTGTGCCCTTGAGGATAACAAACAGAGAAGGTACAGAACCTAGAAAGGGCTAGATGGAGATTATAGTAAAGACATTCACTACATTCTCAAGGTCCATTGGAGCATTACAAGGAGAGGTATGTACATCAGCATAGGGGAAAAAAGAGGGAGCAAAATCTGAGCTTGAGTGTTATTATAGCCCACCTATCCGACAAGTGATGAGTGTGGAAGATACCAGTTCACACTGACTGATGCTGTGCAGAGATACTCAGTGTCTTATCCCAGGCCAATTGTAGAAAATGAAGCCAGTTACCAAGAAAAAAATATACTACTCCATTTCAACACATTTTGAAGATTAGACTACAGTGTTAAGATCCCAAACAACCATAGGATATGAGTGATGGGTCCCCAACACCTAGCTGGCACTCAGGGTCATTGTATAATAAATAGGTACCTTAGTTACAAGACTTCAAGAAATTTGTAGAAAAAGCCAGAAATATAATAATAAATGAATAATGATGAAACATCATCTTTAGTGTTGATTGATTAGTAGGAGGTGCTGTGTCATTCCCTGGGAAGATCTGTCTAGCTAACAATGATCTTGAGAGCAAGCCAGTAGCCTATGTTCCTCTGTGGTTTTCAAGAAACACCCAAAGCTTAGAGCTAGGGAGCCAGAACTGTGAATGAACTTCGTCCTCTAAAAATAAAATTAAACAAAACAGTATCTCAGAGATCAATTAACTATATCTGAAAAGTTGCATCTTACCTCACAGAGTTATAAGAACTAAAAAGTAATTTACAATTTTAGCAAGAATACAAAGAGCCATACCTTGCTACTAATTAAGTGTTGAGCACCTGGTACAGAACAGTTACTTAGGAAATTCTGTTGGATAAATAAATTGATTTATTAAGGTTGCTTTATTTTTCTTTTTATCTTTGTGGATGTATTTATATGAATGTATGTATAGTGTGTGTGTGTGTGTGTGTGTGTGTGTGTGTGTGTGTGTTCCTGTGTGTGAGTATGGGAGCTCACAGGCTAGGGTCTACATGTGTCTGTGCCATGGTTTGTATGTACCATGGTGTGCTTGTGACATAGTGTGTATGTGCCAGGGTGGACATGTGCCAAGATGTGCGTATACCATGATGCTCATATCCATGGTGTCCATGTACCAGGATGTACAAATCCCAGGGTGTTCATTTGCCAGGGTGTGCGCGTAGAGCACAAGTTCAGGTGTTAGTCCCCACCTTCCACCTTGTTTCAGATGTAGTATTCCTTTTCTCTGTCATCTCTCCTTTGTGTATATCTGCATTTTACCTGCATGCAAGTCTGTGCAGCATGTGGGTACAGTGCCTATGGAGTTCTGAATAGGTTATTATCTCATTGAGCTAGAGTTGCACTTGGCTGGGAGCTGTCATATGGGTGCTAGGAACCCAGATCCTCTGGAAGGGCAGCCACTGCTTTTAACCACTGATACATCTCTCCAGTCTGCAACCATAGTCCCTTATTTGTTGCTGTATGTATTAGACTAACTGGCTAGTGAGTTTTCAAAGATTCTTCTGTCTGTCTCCCATACCACTACAGGAGTGCTGTATTCCATACAAATGCCCCCACATCCGCATTTATGTGAGTTCTGGGGATCCAAACTCATGTATTAATGATTGCACAATATTTTACACTCTACGTCATCTCGCCAACCCTACGATCTTATTTTCGATTTACAAATCACTTCGCAAACTTAATTGTTATCACCCTTCACAACTTGACCAAGAACGTCTGGATCATGGAACTTTATTCCAAATCCTTCTCACTGAACCTGTGTCCTTTAATAATACAAAGCTTTGACACTGCTGAGTATGAGACTGATATAGGCCTTATAACAGAAGACAAGTAGCTGGCCACCCTAATTATCAACAGATGATTTCAGAAAGGGACTTTTTTTTCAAGGAAGTAGTTGAAAAATCATTAGAAAAATATTCAAAATGTGGTCCACAGCAGAAACCCAGCATGAAGTTTGAAGCAAGCAGTGAAATCTTTAAAAGCTGACTTTGTATTCCAAGGTCAGCAGAGCAGACACAAAGACCATTGCAATGTGGAGTCCTTGTGGGAACCAGAAGAACCCCTCCAGTCATCTTCTGCGTGGCAGGAAAAGGGGATTTTTTTAAAAAATGTAGACAGTTGTGTTAGCAATACATAAATATCACTACTATGAGTCTATCAGGCGAAGCATCTCATCTACTTACAAGGACTCATTTGCAACACACACCTTCTCAGATGCCTCCTGTTCTGAGATGGGATATCTGATGCCTCCTATACTAACTGTAGGCTTAGGAAGGGTGACTCTCAAACTGACAGTCGCCATCTTGACACAACAGTGGGTATCTCATTGAGTGTGGCAAACGTGGAAAAGTCACAGGCCCTGATTATGCTCTCATGTGTTCTAAATACTTCAGATAAGACAATGGCTGAGAAATTCTCATAGGAAATTCAGAGCTTGGTATTTGAGAAACCGTTTGGCATATGGTTTCACTTTTAGAACTGTAAATAGTGGTCAATTATTTCACTTCAGAGTATCTTTGGCCATGTGAAAGCGAACACAAAGTCTGGTAACTTGGAAGAGAGAAGGTGAAAGTCTACCAGGAACAGAAAGTGCTTTGGACTTGAACCTGAAATAATATTTTAAAAGGGGAAAAAATGGGGCAGTACATCTACTGTTCACTTCTCAGTCTTTTTCTTTCATTGAAACAATCACGGCAAGTATCAATGAGGCTAGAGAGAGAGACTGTGTAGGAAGCAGCACCCTGAAATTCCAGTTTAAGTCAGCCCCTTCAGTTTCACCATTCAGGTCATTCACCAACACTGAAAACGGAACACATGCCACACTCCATATACTGACATCATCCAATCACTTATCATTACAACTACTTTGAAGACAAGAAAATTCATTGATCCACAAGAGGCCACGTGTTAGAGGTGTGACTGGAGTCTAAGATAGGCAGTGAGAAGTCTGGTGCCTGGATCTTCCCTGCCATCTGCCATCTGTGTGGTCTCTAGCTTAACCTTTATGTGAAGTTTACTCAGGATGCTGTCAAAATAGGAGCTTCACTTCTACAGGAACTTTAAATCTGACTTTTCCCCTGCTCAGAGACATAAGAGTCTTAATCACCAAAGCTTAGTTCAAATGTAGATACATTGATTTAAAAATCCATAAATAATCCCTCTTACTTATATAAATGAGATGACAGGGTCTTCCCTGAGCAAAAATATGACTCTGTGTGTTCACCAAGATCAGAAGTGGAGAGAGCTCAGAGGCAGAAAGCCCCCAAGAGGCCATGAGACCTACTCTGGTTCCTCCCATCTAAGGCCTTGATCATGTCCCGACAGCTTGCCAAACACTACTTACTAAGCCCGTCATTTGTTATCCTCTTTCAACAAACATAAAAGTTTGCCCAGGTGTTGCATGTAAAACAAGAGGACTTCACGGGAGCTTAGCCTGAGTGTATTTTTCAATTCAAGTGATAAATATTCTTAAATATAAATTACATAGTCTATTTTATAGAAACTTGGATTATAAAACATATCAAGTCTGGAAATAAACTAAAAGTAATATTATTGGATGATGAGGGGAACCATATGGTGCTTAGCTTTCATTGCCATCTTCACAAACCCTAAACTCACCTGGAAGAGAGTCTCAATGAGGTATTATCTATATCAGGTTGGCTTATGAGCATGTCCAAAGAAGGTCGTTTTCATGAAGTTCACTGAAGCGGGAAGACCCAACCCACTGTGAGTGGCACCATTCCTTAGGCAGAGGACCCTGAATTGTGTAAAGGCAGAGAAACTGGGCTGAGCACAAGCAAGCAACCAAGCAAGCGAGCATGCATGCGTGGACTCTCTGTCTGCTGTCACTGTAGATGTGATGTGATCAACTCTCTCAATCTTCTACTGTGACTCACCCACAGTAATGAATTGTCAAATGGAACTGTGAGCAGTGATGACTGTCAGTCGTCTGGAGTTGTGAGCAAATCTAAAGCCTCCCCTCCACCCCGACAGCCATGCTGCTTTTGTTAGAATATTTCCTCACAACCAGAAGATGAACTAAGACAGGTCGTGTGCCAGCAAAATGCTACCATTTGGATACATTTACACCCCACATTTTCTATCTATGTATACGATCACTTTCCTAGCACAATAAATATGAAATTGAGATTATTGTAAACCTTTTCATTCTGCTTTGATTATTTTAGATCATATGTCAATGAAAAAAATTCTGAGTTTGAATCCCATATTGATGAATATATTGGTTATTTCGGCTTTTTGTCTTTATAACCAATGAGGCAATGATCACCCTTGTATATAAACTTATTAAATAAATATTTATGTATCCATAAATATATCCTCAGCACAGTTAGGTTTTGTTACAATTATTTACTCTTCATCAAACACTATACCTCATTTTACCAGTACTATTAGCTCAATCTTATAGCACATCTATGACTTGTACTCTCCACATAAAAAAATATGAGCTCCGTGATTATGTGTATTGTAAAGTTGATCCACTAAGAATAAGCCTATTAGAGAAGCATTCAAGATCATTAAGTTTTAAGGACACTGGAAGAAGAGGGGTTAAAAGGTGTTAAAATGTTGTTTTGCACCCAGTTTTACTTCGAAGTTAAGCCTATCTGTTCTTTGTTCGCATATGCGGAAAGATGCAAACAGAATGTGGCAACAGGAACCAGCGGTGCATCCTTGGCCATCTCCAGAACCAAGGATCAGATACCTCTTGAAAGGGGTTGTACTACAAAGAATCCAGGAAGACAAGGTGGGGAGCAGCGTTCAGCCAGGACGGAGAGAGAACAAGGGCTTCGGAACACAGGCTGTCTGGCCGAAACGAGAGATAGCAGAAAGGAAAACACAAGATGGGTATCAGAGAAGACTTCCTGCCGGAGAGAACAGCGGAATTGGAGAATGCCTTCCCAGGGGAAAGGTGGGAAGCTCCCTCATTCAGAACACTGGGAACCAGACAGAGCAAAACAGCAGCCGGAAGAAACCCGGCACTCAAAAGAGGATGACTGGGATAACCCGAAAGGCTGTTCTCTCTAGACTCTCTTTGATTTCAGCAATCTAATCCTTCGGGGACATAGGGAATGTTGTAGAAGGTGCTTTGCTTTGAGTTTTTGAGTGAACTTCATTCTGATGGAAGGTGCTAGGCTGACATCCTCAGAGACAAAAGCTTTTTATTCACTCCTGCAGCAGATACGACACCGGCAGGGGTACATTTCCCCACTGACTTAACCAAACGGAGCCTCGTCCAGGCACTGAGAGAGAAAGAAAGCTGTGCCTTTTCCCGCCTTCATTTCCTGATTCTGTTCATAGCTTTATAATATCAGAGGCGACCTTAGTTATAAAGATTTGCCCTCAAACTGAATCCATAGCTATTTCCCAGTCCATCCAACAAAAATACTACTCTGACAGAACCAAATAGAACATTCTAAATATCTGTCTAGGAGGCATTAAATAAAGCAAATTGCTTTCTAAGGATGATTTTTTAAAATCTTTGGTTACATTTAATTCTCTTCCATTCATGGAAAAATATAAAGATATTTGGGCAATTGGATCCAGATAAGTCATAAACAGCACAGTTTTTTTTTAATAACTGTTCTTTACACTTCCTCTCTCCCTACTTCTAATATCCCTCTCACCCTTTCCTTCCAAATCATAAGGTCTGTCCCTTGAGTTTGCTTGGAGCAAGCTCAAATTAGGGTCTCACTGATAGCAAGTTGGGTATAGGGTTTCACCCACCAGCTGCTGAGCCCATTGTGTCAGACCCCTTGAGCATTGTCACCCATCCTTTCTTGAGTGACTGGTTTCTTATTGTCTTTATTTGAACTTTTGAAGGGATGAACTGGACATAGTAGCAATATTCTATGTGTATACCAAATGGTAATTTCCAAGATCCAGCTATTTGATCATCATTGCAAAGCGTGTGCAAAACCTGGACATTTTGTCTCCTCTATCTTTCTTCTGTCCCAGTCCAATAACACTGAGACAATCATGAAATGACAATCTCTCGTTAAACCTTGATCTCACCATGCCACATAGGTATTTTTTATCTGCCTTTCTGGACTCAGATTTCCAAACAATGACAATGGAATGTGATGTTACTTTCATCTGACCAGCTGTATCTCCTATCTATATGAGCCAGAGAGGCAAACCCTCAATTCAGTGTCTGGTACAGGGGGTGTAATCTAGTTGGTCCACATAAGGAAGGGGGGGAAAGTCCAGTTTGACTGCCCTTCTGCTTTCTACAGTGATTGATAGTGGTCTTCCATATTTAGATGATGAGTAGATTCAGTTAGTTATTAATTTCTTACAAAATATTTTTCTTACGTTGCAAAATACTTGGGAGTAACCACGACTTGCCAGGGTTCAGATGGCATCCCAGGTCATACCTGGCCCCAGAGGTCAAAACTTGCTTTCCCCTTTTTCGTTGAAGTTTCAAAGAAATATCTTAGTGAGGACAGAGAAAGCTGGACTCAACGGGAAGAACTCATTACCTTTAGACAAAAGCCTGCTATACGGTTGCGTCCAGCTGGCACATGAAGTACACAAGATAGTATGTGTAGGTTACTAATGAGTCCTGTGAGAATCTGAGGGACCTGACCCAGCATCCCACTCAGAGACAATCTAAAGCCTGTAGACATATTGCTTTCCAGTTAGTACAAAGTGGGTTTTTTTCATAGTTTAGTTAATATCTAATGATAGTTAGCAGTTTGATTTAGATAAGAGCAACAATATGGATGCTAATTTCTCAACTTTTTAAACCATTTTTTATTCATCCATTTATTTTACATTCTGGTTGTCACCTTCCCTCCCCCACTCCATCCTCCCCTCCCAGTCCTTCTCCCCCATACCTCTTTCCCATCTTTCAAATTCCCTTCTCTTCCATTCCCATTCCTGAAAGGGTAGGTCTCCCATGAGTATAAATAAAGCATGGCATATCAAGTTGCAGTAAGACTAAGCACCTCCCAATGTATTAAGGCTGGGCAAGTAACCCAGTATGAAGAGTACAGTCCCAAAAGCCAGTAAAAGAGTCAGAGACAGCCTTTGTTCCAATTGTTAGGAGTCCTATAAGAGGACCAAGCTACAAATCTGCATATGTCTTACTATTTAAAAAAAAAAGTTAAAATCACAGGGGCTGGAGAGAAGGATCAACAGTTATGAGCACTTGTTACTCCTGTATGAATTGACCACCAAAACTTCTTCCAGCTTCAGAATTCCATCTCCACAACTGGCCCAGCTAGCAGGTAATAGTTCTCTTAAAAGGCTACCTTAGATAAACTGCAATAGAGTATAGTCATGAAAACCTCTGCGCCCTTCTCATGATAAAACAATCTATCCACATGAATTACCTGTATCTGTGCTTGTCTCTTCTATGACTCACTTCTGTAGCCAACAATGAAAGTGAATTACCATTGTGTTAGTCTTTCATCCTTTGAAAGGAGGACCAGTTTGTCAAGTATCTCTCCCAAATCACGACGACTACATCCATTTCCAGAGGGCAAATCAAGTAGCAAAGTTGAAAATCTCCGACACACGAAGCTAGGAAGCAAAGATCTTGCATGTCTGTGTCTAGTACTCTGATCATGGCTTATTTGAGGTCATATCACAGATATTTTACAAATGGATAATATGCTTGGCCAAAAGAACCTGATGTCTCTCTTTATATTCAACCGTTTCCACATGCTTCTTATGCTCATTTTATAGTGTGGAAGACAAACTCCCAATAATCTGGGTTGCCTTCAAAGTAGAGCAGCATTAATTCTGAACAAATAAAATAAGAGCTAGAGCTTAACAGGTTTGTCTCTAGGGCCAGAAGATAACTCAAATGATAAAGTGCCTACTGCACAAGCATCAGAACCCGAATTCAATCCCCAGGACCCAGGTGAAATGTTGAACATAGTAGCTTATTCTTGCATTTCCAGTGCTGGGGAAGGTGGACATATGCAAATCCTGGAGTTTTCAGGACAAGCAGCCTGCCCTACTTGTGAGCTGCAGGTTGGTGAAAGAACTTATCCCCAAAACACAAGGTAGATGGTTTCTAAGGAAAAGCATCTAAGCTTGACATCTGGATCTCTCTCTCTTTCTCTCTCTCTCTCTCTCACACACACACACGCACACGCACACACACACACACACACACGCACACACACGTACGCACACAGTTTTGTTCATTATCTCCAAAGGGCCTTTGTATTCATACACTGAACCTACTTCAGTGAAATCCTATTCCAGTATAACTTGAATTCTAGAGCCGAGTTTGAATGAGAAGGATCCAGACTCAAGAACCTTCTTGATTCAAACTTTAACTAGCAGAATTTTATTCTGTTAATAAGGAAGCTTGTTTATAAGCCTTCCAAAATAAACATCAACCTCACAACATAATTTGGAACTTCTCCCCATGGAAGCCAAATGTTAAAATGCTTATAGCCCAATAAACTATAGGCCATTTGTCTCTACCCCTAGTGCTCAACCTTAACCACCTCTTCTCCCATTTAGGCTTTTATATTACTTCATAGAAATAGATTTTTAAGATGCAGTCTACATTACAGAAACCTTTTCAAATCTGATCTCTGGGCTACCCGAAGGGACACATTTCTTCACTTCAAAGTCACTGTTAGTTTACAACAGCTCTTGATTTTGCAGACTACTCAGGTAAGAACTAGTTTGTGCGGTTGGCTCCTCTCTGCTCCCCAGGACATCACCATGGGGCCGGTGGGACTTGAGAGTCCTTGTCTAGAGGATTCTCCATTCAGGTGTTTAGTGCCTTAATGCTCTTTGGTTTCTATCTTTCTCCACAATGTATCTCATCCCTCAGGAATTCTCTACACGGTGAAGAACTTTCATCAGTGGTGGTCCTAAGACAAACTTCTTGGAACTGGAACAGTGATTAAGAATACTGGTTAATCTTTCAGAGGACCCAAGTTCAGTTTCCAGTACTCACAAGTGACATGCAACCATTTGTAACTCCAATTCCAGGGTATCCGATACCCTCTCCCAGCCTCTTAGGGCACTGTACATGTATAATGCACAGACAGGCAAAATATCAATGTACACAAAATAATTTAAAATGAAATGAATTTAAAAAGATGAACTTATTTTTTTCTGTTCATTTCTCAGGGTTTTTTAGTTTTTAAAATTTAATTGATTTATTTATTTTACATGCCAGTTGTAGTTTTCCTTCCTCATCTCCTCCTATTCTCTTCCCCCACCTCCCCTCTACCCACCCCAATCCACTCCTCCTCTATTTCTGTTTGGAAAGGGGAAGCCCTCCAATGTCAACAAAGCGTGGCATATCAAGATGAGGTAAGACTAAGCTGCTTGCCTCATATTAAGGCTTGGTAAGCCATACCAATATGAGGAATAGGTTCCCAAAAGCCTGCCAAAGAGTCAGGGACAGGCCCCATCCCTACTGCTAGGAGTCCCACAAGTAGACCAAGCAATATAATAGTCAAACACATGTAGAGGGCCTAGGTCGGTCCCATGCAGGCTCCCTAGCTATCGGTCTAGAGTCTGTGAGCTCCGATGAGGCGAGGTTAACTGTCTCTATGGGTTCCCTGTGATGACCTTGCCATCCCTCCACACCCATCTCGTACAATCCTTCCTCCTTCTCTTCAACAAGATTCCTGAAGCTCGACCAAGTGCTTGGCTGTGGATCTCTGCATCTGCTTCCATCAGTTACTCTCTGATGACAATTAGAGTAGCCACCAATCTGATCACAGGAGATGGCCAGTTCAGGCTACCTATCCACTATTGCTAGGAGTCTTAGCTGGGGTCATCTTTGTAGATTTGTGGGAGTTTCCCTTGCACAAGGTTTCTACCTACCTGGGAATGCCCTCCATCAAGACATCTCTTTCATTGCTTTCTACTTATATTCTGTCCCCAACCTGATCCCTCATGTCCCCATTCCCACCTGACCTGAGTTTACCTATGATGTCTCTTCTATTTCCCCTTCCTAGGGAAATCCATGCTTACCTCCTTGGACTCTCCTTGTTACCTAGCCTCTCCAAGGCTGTGGATTGTAGCATGATTATCCTTTATTTTACAGCTAATATCCACTTATGAGTGAGTAAATACTGTGTTTGTCTTTCTAGGTCTAGGTTACCTCACTCAGGATGATTTTTTCTAGTTCCATTATTTGTCTTCAAATTTCCTGATGTCCTTGTTTTTAGCAGTTGAGCAATACACCACTGTGTAAATGCACCACATTTTTTAGCCATTCTTTGGATACATTCTTTGGTTGGGGTACATGTAGGTTGTTTGTGGGTTTTGGCTATTGCAAATAATGCTGTTATGAATATAGTTGTACAGTGTCTTTGTGGCATGATTGAGTATCCTTTGGGTATATGCCCAAGATTGGTACAACTGTGTGTTGAAACAAATTGATTTCCAATTTTCTGAGAAAATGCAATATTGATTTCTAAAGTGGTGGTACAAGTTCGCACACCCACCAGCAGTAGAGGAGTGTTCTCTTGTTTCATATCCTTGCCAGCATACACTGCCATTAGTGTTTTTGATCTTAGCCATTCTGATAGGTGTAAGATAAACTCTCAGAGTCGTTTTGATTTGTGTTTTCCTGAAGGCTAAGGATGTTGAATAATTCTTTAAGGGTCTTTCAGCTATTTGAGATTTTTCTGTTGAGAATTATCTGTTTAGATTTATACCCCATTTTTAAGTTGGATTATTTGGTTATTTTGATGTCTAGTTTCTCGAGTTCTTTATATATTTTGGAGATCAGCTCTCCGTCAGATGTGGGGTTGGTGGAATCTTTTCCCCCGATTTGTAGGCTGCAGTTTTGTTTATTGACTGTGCCCTTTGCCTTACAGAAGATTTTCAGTTTCATAATGTTCCATTTGTTAATTGTCAGTCTCAGCGTTTGTGCTACTGGTGTTCTATTCAGAAAGTTGTCTCCTGTGCCAATGTATTTAGGGTTATTTCCCACTTTCTCTTCTATCAGATTCAGTGTAACATAATTTATGTTGAAGACTTTGACCCACGTGGACTTGAGTTTTGCGCAGGGCAATGGGTACTGATCTATTTACATTTTCTGCAAGCCGGCAACCATTTATGCTACCAACATTTGTTGAAGATGCTCTCATTTTTCCATTTTACAGTTTTGGCTTTTTGGTCAAAAATTAGGTGTTCATAGGTGTATGGATTTATGTTGGGGTCTTCAATTTGATTCCATTGATCCTCCAGTCTGTTTTTATGCCAATACCCTGCTGCTTTTATTACTACAGCTCTGTACTAGAGTTTGAAATCAGGGATGGTGATAGCTCTGCAAGTTCCTTTATTGTGCAAGATTGTTTTAGCTATCCTGTATTTTTTGGTTTGTTTTTTTTTTTTTTTTAATATGAGGTTGAGTGTTGTTCTTTTAAGATAAAGAATTGTGTTGGATGGGGATTGCATTGAATCTGTAGATTGCTTTTGGCAAGATATCCATTTTTACTATGTTAATGCTATCAACCCATAAGTATTGGAGATCTTTCTATCGTCTGATATCTTCTCCAGTTTCTTTCTTCAGAGACTTAAAGTTCTTTTCATACATGGCTTTCACTTGCTTGGTTAGAGTTACACCAAGATATTTTACATTATCTGTGGTTGTTGTAAAAGGTGTTATTTCCCTCACTTCTGTCTCAGTCTGTTTATCATTTGTATATAGGAGTGCTATTGACTTTTTTTTTTTTTTACTTAATCTTGTATCCAGCCACATCACTGAAGGTGTTTATCAGGGATAAGAGTTCCCTGGTAGAAATTTTGGGTTGTTTATATATACTATCATAACATCTGCAAATAGTGAAACTTTGACTTCATCCTTTCCAGTTCATATCCCCTTGATCTCCTTTGGTTATTTAACTAGACCTTTGAGTACTAGTTATGAATATATATGGAGAGAGTAGATAGTCTTGTTTTGCTCCTGATTTAAATAGAATTTCTTTCAGTTTCTCTCCTTTTAATTTGATGTTGACTGTTGTCTTGCTGTATATTGCTTTTATTATGTTTAGGTATGTCTCCTGTATCCCTGATCTCTTCAATATCTTTATCATGAAAGGGGATTGGATTTTGTCAAAGGCTTTTTCAGCATCTAATGAGATGATCGTGTGATTTTTCTGTTTGTTTATTTGATGGATTACACTGACAGTTTTTCATATGTTGAACCATCCCTGCATCTCTAAGATGAAGCCAACTTGATCATGGGGGATGATCTTTTTGATGCAGTTTTGGATTTGGTTTACAAGTATTTCTGCATCAGTGTTCTTGAGGGAGATTGGGTTGTAATTCTCTTTCTTTGTTAAGTCTTTGTGTGGTTTGGGTATCAGGGTAATTGTAGCCTCATAAAAAGAGTTTGGCAATGCCCCTTCCATTTCTATTGTGTGGAAAAATTTAAGGAGTATTGGTATTAACTCTTCTTTGAAATCCTGGTAGTATTCTGAACTGAAACCATCTATCTGGTTGTAGTAGTTTTTTAGGGGGAATAGGAGACTTTTAATAACTGCTTCTGTTTCCTTAGAGGTTATGGGTCTATTTAAATTGTTTACCTGATCTTGATTTAATTTTGGTATGTAGTGCCTATCAAGAAATTTATCCATTTTTTTAGGTTTTCTAATTTTGTGGAGTACAGGTTTTTGAAGTATGACTTTAATGATTATCTGGATTTTGCTAGTGTCTGTTGTTATGCCGCCCTTTTGTTTCTAATTTTCTTAATTTGGATATTCTCTCTCTGTCTTTTAGTTAGTTTGGATAAAGATTTGTCTATCTTGTTGATTTTCTTGAAGAACCAACTCTTTGCTTCCTTGATTTCTTTTGTCTTGTTCTCTTTGTTTCTATTTTATTGAATTCAACCCTCAGTTTGATTATTTTCTGCCATCTACACCTCTTGGATGTGTTTGCTTCTTTTTGTTTTAGAGCTTTCAGGTGTGCTGTGAAGTTGCTAGTGTACAATTTCTCCAAATTCTTTATGCAGGAACTGAGTGCTATGAACTTTCCTCTTAGCACTGTTTTCATTGCGTCCCATAAATTTGGGTTTATTATACTTATGTACATTTTCATTGAATTGTAGAAAGTCTTGAATTTCTTTCTTTACTTCTTCCTTGAGCCACTGGTAACTCAATCGAGGGGTTGTTCAGTTATAGTGAATTTGTAGACTTTCTGTTGTTTCTGTTGTTCTTGAACTTCAACTTTATCTCATGGTGATCTGATAAGATACAGATGGTTATTCCATCTTTGTTGTATCTGTTGAGAATTGCTTTGTGAACAAGTATGTGGTCAGTTTTAGAGAAGGTTCCCTGGGGTGCTGAGAAGATAAATTCTTTTGTGTTTGGGTGCAATGTTCTGTAGATGCCTGTTAGGTCCATTTGAGTCATAACATCTGTACTTTCCTTATTTCTGTTCAGTTTATGTCTGGAAGAACTGTCCATTGGTGAGAGTGGGGTGTTGAAGTCTCCCGCTATTAGTGTGTGGGCTTTGATGTGTTATTTAAGCTTGGTAATGCTTCTTTTACATATGTGGATGACCTTGTATTGGGACATAAATGTTCAGAATTGAGACTTCATCTTGATGGACTTTTCCTTTGATGAGTACTAAGTGTCCTTCATATCTTTTGTTTAATTTTATTTTAAAGTAATTTTGTTAAATATTAGGACAGCTACACCACCTTACTTCTTAAGTCCATTTGATTGAAAATCTTTTCCCAACCCTTTACTCTGAGGCAATGTCTGTCTTTGAAGGTAAGGTGTGTTTTTTGTATGCAGCAGGATGGCTCCTGTTTTTGTACCCATTCTGTTAGCATATGTCTTTTTATTGGCAAGTTGAGTCCATTGATATTAAGAGATATTAATGGCCAGTGATTGTTAATTCCTGTTATTTGTTGGTGGTAGTGGTGGTAGCATGTGTATATGTGTACATGTGTGTGTGTATGTGTGTGTTTCTCTTCTTTGTGTTTTGTTAGTGTGAGATTATTTATTGATTGTGCTTTTGTGGACACAACTGGCTTCCTTAATCTGGAATTTTCCTTATAGTGCCTTTTGTAGGGCTGGATTTATGGATAGATTTTGTTTAAATTTTGTTTTGTCATGAAATACCTTGTTTTCTCCATCTATGGTGATTGAAAGCTTTGCTGGGTATAGTAGTCTGGGCTGGTATCCATGGTCTCATCATGTCTACAAAATGTGTGCCCAGGCCCTTCCGGCATTTAGAATATCCATTGAGAAATCAGACGTAATTCTGAGAGGTCTGCCTTCATATATTACATGGCCTTTTTCCTTTGCAGCTTTTAATATTCTTTCTTTATTCTGTATGTTTAGTATTTTTATTATTATGTGGCAAAAGGAGGGTTTTGCTTTTTTTGTTTTGTTTCCTTGATTTTGTCTTTGTTTTGTTTTGGACTGCCAATCTATTTAGTGTTCTGTAAGCTTCCTGTGCCTTTATAGGCATGTCCTTCTTTAGGTTGGGGAAGTTTTCTTCTATGATTTTGTTGAGTGCATTTTCTGTGCTCTAGAGCTTGGATTAGTCCCCTCCTTCTATTCCTTTTATATTTAGGTTTGGTCTTTTTATGGTATTCCAGATTTCCTGATGCTTTTTATTAAGAATCTTGTAGATTTAACATATTCTTTGATCAATGAATCTATTTCTTCTATTGTAGCTTCAATGCCTGCAATTCTTTCTTCCATCTCTTGTTTTCTGTTGGTGATGCTTGCATCTGTAGTTCTTGTTCCCTTATCCAGATTTTCCATTTCCAGAATTACCTCAGCTTGTGTTTGCTTTATTGCTTCTATTTCAATTTTCTGGTCTTGAACAATTTTCTTCACCTGTCTGATATTTTTTTTGCTTGGCTTCCTTGGCATTCTTTAAGGGATTTATTGACTTTTATTGATTTCTTCCAATTTTTTGTGTGTGTTTTCCTCAGTTTCTTTAAGGGAATTTCCCATTTCCTTCTTAAGGACATCTATCATCTTCATAAAATTATTTTTAAGATTGTTTGCCTATGCTTCAGCTGCATTGAAATGTTTATGTCATAGGATCATTGGACTCTGGTGGTGCCATGGCGCCCTTTCTGTTATTGAATGCATTTTTATACTGCAATTCAGGCAGCTAGATTTGGGATAATTATAAGACTGAATGCTGATTCTTGTGTTTGTCTTTGTTGGATGGGTGTTTTGTTTCTTCCTTTTCTGTTTCCTTTATTGTCTTCTGGCCTAAATGGCCAAGGGTTCTGGTATCTGGCAGGTCATAAGGTCCAGTAATATGTCTCAGCTGAGGTTTGAGGGGATTGGGGTGCCTAGACCCAACCTGGCCTCATGGGTCTATGAAGTCTGCTAGAGTTGTGGGAAAGTTCTGGGCCAGGGAGGATGATGAGGTGGGTGGGACTGGGCAGTGGAGTGGGTCTTGGGGGAACAGAATTCAGTGGGTGGCAGCAGTCCAGATGGCCAATTTTTCTCTCACCTGCTTATTGACCAGTGGGGACTACACCAGAGCAGTGGAATTCCACCAGAGTTGGGTGCAGAACCCAGTTACCTTGTTGATGTCAAGGTGGGAGGGTGAGGGTACAGGATGTGCCCTGGGGCTTAAGGTCTGAAGACTGGGGCAGTTTAGCTGAAAGGCCAGTCACTCACCTGTTCTTCTAACTGGTATTAGATATACCTGTGCCTATGGATTCTGCTGGAGTGGCAGGGAAGGGCAGGACACAAGGAAGATAATGGGGTTGGTGGGGTTAGTCAATAGAATGAGTATCAGGGGAATAGAATCCAACGAATAGATTCTTTTATGGTACTAGAATCTCTCTCTCTTGCTCTCTCTCTCTTTCTCTCTCATACACACACACATACACACGCACAAATGGGAAGCTGAAAGAAAGACTTATTATAACCATTTTCTGAATATTCCTTAGCTCATATTCTATTAATCAAAAATGAAATCTGGGATGGAGGAGGTGATCTGCTCCAAGGAAGAGCATACTAATTGGTTGTACAGTACCAGTCAGCCCTGAAAACAAACATACATGTGACATTGTACAAAATGACCTGGTTATTTATATTTAGTAATATATATGTATGTACATGAATAGATATGCATGCAATAACAATTAGTGAAAAAAAAGAGACCTTGAAATGGAAGGAGAGGGGGTAGAAGTGTATGGGTGGATTAGGAAGGAAGGATAGGAAGGGAGAAATGTTGTGGTTATATTATAATCTCAGAAAAATTCAAAAAATATTTAAAGCCAGTCCAATTTCAAGTCAATGGAAAAAGTAGATTCCATCTCTTTACAGGGAAGTATCAACAAGAAATACAGAGTTAAAGTTTACACTTTTCTATATAATTCACCCTGCAAGAAATGCCTCTTTTCTTCCATTAGTGTTATATTTTCCAAAAGGATGTAACACACTACTGAGTGTCTTCAGTGTCTTACGAAGTTTAATTCAAGAAGTCTTTTTACCGTTTTTCACACATAGCCCCACTTACAGGTTCAGAATGTAGCCAAGAGGCTCGACTCATGATTGTGCACAAGAAACACCGAGCTCTGCTCGGGCGCCCCTAACTGCTGGGAACGTGTTGGAAACCAAGCACAGCTTTGCCAACTTACTCTTCTGCTTGGACAAACTCTCTTGAAGGATGATCCTTGGTTTTCTTAAGCTTCCTGTGTGTCACTGGCCTGTGTGGATATTGGGGCTCTAAATGACCGCCCTAGGCTATTCTGCACAGAGCCTGGGACTTAGAAGATGGCTAACAATTGCTAGTTCCTATTTCCTCCTTTCTCTGACTGTGTAGTCAGACCTAGGTCAAGTAGCAGCTTGGAACTCCCACTTCCAGGTGATAAAACTGGAACTCAAGGGGTTGGAGTGTGCTCAAGTTCACATAGCCAGTATGTGAATAACTTAAAAGCTTCAGCCAACACCCTCCAGCACTGATAGAGCTCTTGAAACTCTACTGAGGATTCCTGGAGTGAGATTATTGGATTCAAATACACAAAGAACATAGTCTTCAGTGATAGAAATACAGCAGTAAGGAAGTTGGGGCTTCTGTGTTGACAAGTATGGACTTGTAAATAGAAATTGGGTACCGAAATAATCACAGAATCTATTCTGAGTTTTTTCCTAGAGCCAGGCCTCCTACATTCTCCAGGAATACTGTCTTAGAGTATTTCCATTTGGAAAGATATATGGGGGCTAGGGATGTGGCTTACTTGGTAGAATGCCTGCCTAACGACATGAAGCCCTGAATTCGATTCCCCAGCACTGCACAGAACTGTATGGTGGTGCAGTGCACATCTGTAATCCCAGTACCAGAAGGACATACACAAGAGCATCAGGAGTTGAAGATGATCCTCAGCTACATGGTGAGTTCAAAGCTAGACTGTTCTAATTAAAATTCCAATCTCATAATGGTAATAATAATAATAATAATAATAATAATAATAAATGTGTTGTTATTATGACTTACAGACACGCGC
Source organism: Ondatra zibethicus (assembly GCA_004026605.1). NCBI lineage: Eukaryota > Metazoa > Chordata > Mammalia > Rodentia > Cricetidae > Ondatra > Ondatra zibethicus. The sequence continues at coordinate 22,733 of PVIU01010363.1, read as the reverse complement.
ATGAAAATTTGGGGGTTTCTGAAGCTAGTCAATACTTTTCAGACTTGTGCTGCCCACTTCAACTCTCTATTAATCCCTCACATCCTGCTTAGAGTTAGTGGAATGCAATATTCCACTGGCCCTGTTCTTCAACTCTCCCAGCAAGACGTCATTGCTGTGTATCAGTTACTAGGTGTGGGTTTCCTTTTGCACCAGCTTGTCTGCCTTCCCAGTGATGAAATGAAGCCTTCCCCAAGGAGAGAGCCCAACACCATTGCCTCTTGCCTGGTCAGCTTCCACGGAACGCCTGTGGCAGCCTTTGCTTCCAGCAACAACAGGCTTCGTATCCATAACAGAGGCAGCATGAGCCTGCGATTTGGCCTTCTTCAAGTCTGTCATGTAGCCAACGCGCTTTTCCAAGCGCTTACCCTAGAGTCATAGCTGTTGGTCTTCCATGCCTCTGCCACCTGACATTCCGTGTCAACAGATAACATGAGCCTAGGTTGCTCCCTCCTTTACTCTACAGAGTCTAGTGACTTTGCGAATAAAGCTCACTTCTTAACTGATATAGCTAAAGGACATCTGTAAAAGGATAAAGTCAGCTTTAACCACAAGCATAATATATCATTTGCTGGGAGGGACACATACATGATGGACAAAATTGTGTCATTTTATACAACTCTGAAGCAAGAAACAGACAAACTCTGTGATGACTTTATTTCGAAGTATACTACTGGTACACTGTGCTTATCAAAATATATATTTTTAAATTCTGAGAGGAGACCAAAGAACAATGCTTTTGAGTTAACTTACCTCTTCCTCCCTAGGGAGAGATGAAATGTGGAAGCTGGTGTTATTGATTTAAGTAGCTCCAGACGAGCAATGTGTTAAATGCCAGTGTCACCAAAGCAAGGGAGGGTGTTGTAAAAGGAAAACAAGAATACTGTATCCACCTATTCACAATAGTCAGACTGAGATAAGCACAGTCAGTGGGTGTTCACTTGTAACCACAGTACTCAGGAATCTGAATGAGGTGAAAGGATCACAAGTCCTAGCCCAACCGGATCCATATTGGGATATCCAATCTCAAAAATCAATGAAAAAAATATAAAACCAAACTGAAGGACGGAGGGAAGAAAGGAGGGTAAATGAAAGTCAGGCTGTAAGATATCAGCTATGTTCAACCCATTTTATTATCTTTTTAAGGTATACAATCTATACTGTTACTGTCATAAAAGACTAGAGAAAATAATGAAATAAAATAGAGAACAGTAAAATCACCTATACTCATATAATTTTGACATAATCACCATGAATGTCTTAAGACAGATATCTTTCCAGACTGCCTTGTGCGGACGTACTGTTTCTTTTTAATACAATTGAGATCTCTACAATAACTCTTTATACTTAGTAGAGTTTAAATGTACCTCTATAGCTCAAAATAGCATCCCTTTCACTTACTAGTGACAAAATATGTCTTTAAAATGTAGGTATTCCTCCTCCCTGAAACCAGCCAAGTTTATGCTTGCTGATAGCTGAACAGGTTAGAACTGTATGCATCCTGGAGGATGTAGTGAGAGATAATTCACTTAACCTACAAGTTGTTCTTGTCTGAAATAGTCCATGCACACCCAATCATGAAGAGACAATAATCTAGGAAGGGAATGTGTGGCTCCAACAGATGACTGCTCCAATCACTGAGAGGAAACCGGATGGCAGTGCAGGTGGGGGCTTGATCTAACCAATGTATTAATTCCTTGATGGATTTGTAATTTAGCGATACTACTTGGAAGTGGTAGAAACCTTAGCAATAAAGCCTAGTTGAAGGAAGTAGGTGGTCAATGGAGGTGTGTTCTTGGGAGCTATATCTCATCTGTAGCTCCCTCCTATTTGGTTTCTCTCTGCTTCCTTGGTGTCCTGAAGTGAGCATCTGTGTCCTCTACCAAGCCTTTCTACCATGGTGTTCCATGTGGAATCGGTCCTGGGTCCCTGAAACCATGAGCCAAGTAAATCTTCCTCCTTCAGCTGCTTTTGTCAAGGATTTTGACACAATGAAAAACTAACCCAATAGTTTTTCTGGGCATTCTGTAAAGTTCTGCCCAGGCTGTTTCCTAAGAATAAAAGGGACAGGGTTCAGAGACTCCTGACAACTAGTGATACGGAATACTCAGTGCCATGAATAAAAGTTCACCGGAACTTAGACCAGAAAAGAAAAAAATGTATGAAAAATAATTTAGAACAAGATGAATACAATACAGACCATGTTATTAAACTCATGATGCCTTCCTAAGGTGTTAATGGGCTTGTGAAGAAGAAATACTCTTATTCTTGGAAGAGGAAATCTCACACACACACACACACACACACACACACACACATGCACACACACAAACATACACACTCTTATATACACATACACATGCACCCTCACACACAAACACACACAGAGGAACAGGTCATCAAGAGATATTTTGCACCATTCTTTCAACTTTCCTGTGAGTTTGAATGTTTCAACATCATATATATTTGCATACAAGGGGTACATAGGCACACATATTCCCATCCCACCTTATATTGATATGTGACTCTATTATATGTTTGTTCTATATTCTATATAACAAATTTCTGATTTACAATGTTTTATTTGTTTCTGTCTTTAACTATATGAACAAATTTGAAAGAAATTCTTGCAATAACTATTCACATATACTCTTGTCTACTTGGTAAATTTCTGTTAACAATTGCTCGATCAATTATGTGTTGCTTTTTTTTGTTAGTTTTGTAGTACTTCTGCCTGTAGAATGATTATCTGATCCATTCCTGAATATTTTCTGTGAGCCTCAAGACCTGACATAATAATTCTCTTTGAAAGGGTTACAGTTGCCAAGTGATAAGGCCTTTAATGCTAGTATTTCATCTCAACGGGTTATTTTATTAAATTTCAGTGCTCTTAGCAGCACCCTGTGAAAACTCTTTGCATCTTAAACTCTCCTGAAAACAGTGTGCTGGATATTTTTTCTCAACTTGATAAGAGCTAAAGCCACTTGAGAAGAGAAAATGCCCTTATAGTTGAGAAAATGCCCTTATCAGACTGACTGGAGGCAAGCCTATGGGACATTGCCTTGATTGATGAGTAATGTGAATGGACCAGCTCACTGTGAGTGGTGTTGCTCCTGGGAAGGTGGTCCTGGATGGTATAAGAGAACAGCTGAGCAAGCCAAGGGGAGTAAGGCAGTAAGCAGTGTTCCTCCATGGCTTCGCCAACCGTTCCTACCTCCAGGTCCCTGCCTTGAGTTCCTTCCCTGGCTTTCCTGAATGATGAACTTCAAGTTGTAAAGTAAAATGAACTCTTTCTTCCCAAGTTGCTTTTGGTCATGGTGTTTAATCACAGCAATAGAAACCCTAAGACAAAAAGTAACCTCAAGTTACTATATAGGAAGATGTAAGTCACTCTTTCTTGTACCATCCATCCCTCTGTTTTTGTAATGTCTACCTTCATTATTGGTATCAACACATGCTTCGACATTATTCCCAACAGACGTGACACTGCCTTCACCATACCAGAAAACCAGACATACCAGACAGGAGCAGTAGCCTTTGGTGCTTTGTGAAACAACTACTTGAGGAGATGGATTCTTAGTGCTGCCTTAGAGATATCACAGCCTGACTAATGTCTCAAAAACATCCCCCAACTGTCAGTGTGTGAAACATACATCACTGGAATAACAACGACACACAGCCTAAGCCAAACCTTAGTCTCAACAGTCTTGGGCTATTTAATAAGCTATGCTTACAGTTATTTAACATATTCAGATACGGCAAGCACTTGCTCTTATGCCCCCCTTCCTTCCTCCCACTTTTTTTTTCCTGCCCAGTCCATACACTCATGAGTGGAGAATATTTTCCAGTACCTCACCACCTCAACTCTGGCTGAGTGACCAAAAAGGAAAGGAAAGCTAAGAAAAATAGACACAGTCCTTTTGTGTAGTTTATTTTTTGCCACCAAAAGTGAAACAGTTGACCCAAGAATCCAAGCAAGTTTTGTTTGAGTTGGATCCACTTCAAATAATAATAATCAAGAGAAAGCTTCCAACAACTGGATCAAAAGTTTCCATCCATAGGAGCATTATATAACCTCATGCTTGTTTAGTGTTTTATATAAGTTGCAGGATTGATATTTTCTGTTACAGCTTCTACTGTGGTACCCAAGGCGCACTGACTACTAGCAGAATACATCCAAAGAAAACAGACAATGCTTTCTATGGAAACCCTTAGTCCCTTTCCAAGAGCAGTTATTTTTCTTAGGCACTCTGGGGAGCTGAGAGTTCCAATCCCTCTTTGCAGTGGTTTCTTCTGTTCCTCTCACTCAGAACACACACTGGCCTTGGTTTCTCTGGTGACTTATGAAGAACAGCATGTTGCCTGTCAGATGCAGTGCCTGGGTGGGATGCAGCCTGCAGAGGGGACACGGGAGATACAGATCTGGATACGATATAAAGGGAGTCTGAACCACCAACTCCAATTTATGGCAAATCTTTATAACCTGGCAGACTCACAGATTCTACATTTAGGCCCTAGCCATGTTAATTTAAACCTACAGAGTCCTCTATGGATTATGTGGAGAACTATGCAAGTTACAGGTCACACTGCATTTATTATTTTGGTGTGCATTACTCAAAGACAACATATGTAATAAGGAGATAGTCCTATGGTTTATATTTAAGAAATTATATTTTAAAAATATATTTAAGAAATTATAAGACCCAAGAAAAATATTACTCTAAAATTATCATTGTTATAGCAAAATGGGAAGTTGTTTCAACATTTCCCGATAAAAAAAAATCAATAATTTAAGTAGGGTAGCTAGTTCAGTATTTACCGGTCACAACCAAAAGATGTTCATATACTTATTTCAAAGAATCTCACTGGCATATTTATTCTTCCCAGTAGGTCAGTACTCAGTGAGAGCCCACAGGTTGTACTCTTCATCTGGGGCGGTGCATCCCCTGGCCAGGCTGGTAGTCTGGAGTCAGGTCACAGAGACAATGGCCCCAGCTACTCCACTAAGAAGTTATCTGACCTCACTTCCCTGAGCCTGTAGCTCTTCCTGCTCAACGGTAATAAAAAAAAATGCCTTTAGTCACAGATAATTGTTGTTTTTAGTAAGAATAGACATCTCACCCAATATGAATCAACCCCCAAAAGTCTATCAAGACTCTACAACTCCCAGGGAAAACAATTCGGACTCTTCTTTAAAACATTGTAACTCAGTGTTTCTTTGCAAAATCCAGGTTGTTGTTTTTCTTTCCCCTCAAAGGTGTTTCAAGAGTAATTCCTGGCACATCTACTACGCACAAATCTCAAGTGTCTTGGAGTCCGTTTCCTCGGAACTGAAACCATGACACCTCTGTTCTCTAAAAGTAGAGGAAATGAGTGTAGAGGTTTGCAATGTTAAACATATCATTCAGAGGCCATCAAAACCAGTTCAGACAACAATGAATTTGGGGACTTTGCTTCTGATTCCTTCAGTACCTTCGCCTGAAATCTCAGGAGAACAGCTTAACTAACATGACATGATGGTGGCTGATACAGTTCGGTGGCCCTTACTCCTAGAGGCAACTTTAAGTGTTTATTCATTTCTTTACATTTTATTTCTTTACTCAGGTAATTTATTTTTACTTTACCTTCAACAGTCTGACCCTCCATGGAACGGAATCGCGATCTATCTTCACCTATAAGTGTAGGCTATGTGTCTGGCTCAGACAATGGGTGTTTTCCCTTCACTTCTCATTCAAGTGCAGTAGGACACAGTCAATTCTGTTTACAAAACTGCTTCTATTACTGACAAAAGGTTAGAATGGAGAGTCCCAAACACAGAGAATGAGAGAGCTTCAAACCCGACTTGAATTTAGGCAAGAAACAAATAGGTCAGACAATGAGTATGAGTTCATTTGTCAAAATGTCAAATTCTAACTGGTATGTAAAATCCTCTATCCAGAGAAGGAGTCTGTCGGGCTGTACTTAGTCTGTGGCTTTATCTACCATTTCACTGCTAGTTCGTGTCTATTGTCTCCAGGATCTGGTCTTGTCCAAGGAAACTGTGGTTATGGGTTATAACTATGCTAATGGGACCTTCAGCATTGCTTCTATGTTCCTGAGGTCCCAGGTGTCTCCATCAATTAAAGAGTAACACATAGGAATCTTCTAGACACTTCCAGCACAGCTGCTGAGTGTTCTAGCCCAACACTGACATTCCAAGGATAAAGGCCAGCATAAAGGAGTGACTCTGGCTGCTAACAGAGGCAGAAAGGGGTCATGGACATAATGTGTCACAGGCTGAACTCATACACTCTGGGTTAGCAAACAGAGTATCATTAGTTTTACTTCACTTTTAGAAAAGTTTAGAAAACATAGAACTTTTATCGATTTCACTATGGTATGATTCCTTCCTCCAAAGTTCCCTTAGAGTCTTAACGTTTTTCTGTTCTTCACACACACACACATACACACACACACACACACACACACAAACAAACAAACAAACAATACCTACTGCTATTATTCTGTTAAATAGAATAAAATAACACTGAATAACATATTGCTATATACATAGATCAGTGCTGTGGTAGCTTGAATGAGAATGTCTCCTGTCAGTTCAGATGTTTGACTACTTGGTTCCTATTCCATATTCGAGTGGTGTAGGAGCTGTGACCTTACTTAAAGAATTAAGTTATTACAGGTGGACTTTAAGATTTATAAGCCATGAGGTTGCATGGGTAGGAAGGTGGGGAAGGTTCTGGGAGGAGGTGTGGGGAGAGGCATGAATATGGTCAAAATACATTTTATAACATTCTCAAAGAATAAATAAAATACTATTTAGTAAAAAAAAATGAGAAAGCTAGCAGGAGGCCAAGCTGACCTTGAACTCATAGAAACTTGCCTGGCTCTGCCTCCCAAGTGCTGGAATTAAAGGTGTGTGCCACCATCATCCGGCTTTTTTTAAGTATGAACACATTGTTCTGCCTACATGTATGCCTGCATGCCGGAAGAGGGCACCAGATCTCATTATAGATGGTTGCAAGGCACCATGTGGTTCCTGGGAATTAAGTTTAGGACCTTTGAAAGAGCAGTCTGTGCTCTTAACCTCTGAGCCATCTCTCTAATCCCCTATAACACCAAATTTTGACACAAATAAATCATAATAGCCATGTAAGCCATTAGCCTTTTCTGAGCTTCAGTTTATTAGTCTGAAAATTCAAGTCCTTAATCACGGGATGAACTCACAGCACACTACGTATTCATTTGCCTCGTAGACACCCTTTATGTTGCACTGTCTAATGCGGTAGCAATGCCCAATGTTACATATTTGTTTATCACTTCACTTTTCAGATCATCTGCTCTGAGCCCAAAAATTATCCTGCTCCGATCCGCAGAAGAAGCAGAGCCAGTCCACTGGGGAAGGAGTGGCTTGGCCATAGAATAGGAGAATGACTTTGCCAGCACAGGGATAACTAAGGAGAGGCAGGTGAAAACTTCTTGTATTCAGTGTTCACCAGAAGATAGTCTCTACTGATATACTCTGCAGACAGAAGAGGACTGGCCATATCACTGCCTTCTGGTTGTTGTAAGAATATCTGGCACCCATACACAGGTTTCAGGATGACAGGTTCTAGGACTTGCCCAGCACTTTAGATCAGGCCTGGCTTTGTCTCAGCTATCCTGTGCCAAGTAACCCTGGGCTGGTGAGCTACCCACGAACCACAAAGCCACAACTCTGTGATTCTCTTGGCTTCAGGATACAGGATTCCCTGGGAATATTGTGAAGGAAATGCCTGAAAAGTTCTTGAACTCATAGAAAAGGAAGGATAAAGGCAATAAACTTCATAAATAGCCTCCTACTCAAGTCTTCCCAATGAAAAGTGAAGCTCTCAGTCTTTCGTTTTTTCAGAGCCGTTTCTTTCTAATGTCTCTTGGTTGTCAGGGTTACAATAAGGTTATAAAAACCATCATTATCTTCCTTCCCATGTTGTACTCCCTAATGACCCTGAGAGCTAGTATCTCCTTCTGGGAGGTGCTGGGGGAAAGTGAGTAACAGTATATCTGCTCATGCTTGTGAAGATACTAGAATATCCTGGAAACTGGTCATACTCTGAAAATGACAAAGAGTCTTTTTTTTTTCTAACTTCAAAGATTTCAATGGAGATAATTCTTTGGACTCTGAAACCAAGCTAAGATTTATTTCCTGGGACTTTACTATTCCCTCAGTCTGCTTTGGCCACATTCTTTCTATGCTCCTGTCTTCAACCCTAAGTGGGGAAACTGATCAAACACATTCTGCACATTCCACCAAGCCCACAGAGTCAGCTTCCCATTTACAGGACTAACCTCACAAATGCTCGGGCCATCTCCAGTTTCCCCGAAAGAGAACTGTTTCCCTGACTAGAAGAACACGCTCTTTCTCCAACTGGCCTGTGGCTTGCAGCTCCACCTTTCTGGTTCTTGACACCATTTCTGCACCATCCCTAAGGTAAATAGAGAATTTCCTCTGGGCATTGCTCCATCTCCTTCTTACCACCACAATTTCGTCTCTGTAATTAATGCTACCCAAACTGGTTACCTTCTCTGTCAAGATCCTGCTGGGGATGAGATGCCAAGACACAGCTATGGCTTCAGTGTGTGCATGGGGTAGGCAGACAGAGGGGGATCACTTGATGCAGATTGTAAGTGAAGAGTTTGGCAGATGAAAATTCAGAAATGATGCCAATGAAGCAAGTGTTTAATCCTGGAGAAAGTCCTTTACATGAATGTAGCAGTCACAGTGTAAGGAAACACACACACATACACACAATGAACACACTTACTCACTCACTCACTCTCTCTCACGCACACACACAAATGGGCAATAACATCAAGTTTGCACACACACACACAGCACACGAAAGGCAATTCAGAGTGGGCTTTTCCATTCTTTCCTATAACTCATCAGAACAGGATGCAATATGCAGATACCATCTTTTTATAGCTTTGGGAGAAAGTATAAATTTCCACAGCAGATTGATACAAATGAATAAAATGCCTGTCCATTCTTTGCACCTGTATATTTATCTTTCATTTCTGTGTCTTGCAATACTTTGCTGAAATTAGTTTCCCAATTCCAGCTGGGAAAATGAGATCAAAGCCAATGATGTAAGTTCTGCAAGCATAGGAAAAATCTAAACCCCAAAATGAGTTGGCACTGTTCATCATAACCTGTTATAGAAGCCATTTTCTCAATGACATGCTTTCCTCTGGAAGGAATTGTTTTTTTTTTAATAAGAATTCAGTCAAACACACCTACAGTAGGAGTGACTGCTGGAACATTACTATGAATAACATATGTTTCAAACCATTCTTCATGCCATTTACAGCAATGTGAAAATTATTTTATAACACTCCTTGCTCTTTACCAACTTAACTTCTAATTCTAATGGCTCAACACACTTTCAAGATATAAATACATCTGATATCTTTGAACTTATTTTATTTATTTTCAATGGGAACTCAAAATCATCAAACCTTTAGTTAAATTCCCAATACAAGGAAATAGTATAATTATTTCAGATAAGATTCATATCTAGCCTAGATTCTAGATGTGTGTGTGTCTGAACTTTTCTTTGGTTTCTTTTCGTAATCCTTAAATTTTTATACTTCTGTTGTATGAGGCGTGGGCCGCATTTCTGGTGCCCGGCTAGCTTAACCCCTGAAAAAATTACACAGAAACTGTATTCATTTAAATACTGCCTGGTCCATTATCTCTAGTCCCTTATTGGCTAACTCTCACATATTAATTTAACCCATCTCCATTAATGTGTATCGCCACTTGACTGTGGCTTACCGGCATGAGTCTAATCAGTGTCCATCTCAGGCAGGAAAACCATGGCATCTGCCTGTCTGTCCTTCTTCCCAGAATTTTGTTTTGTCTACTCCGCCCACCTAAGGGCTGCCCTATCAAAAGACCAAGGCAGTCTCTTTATTCAACCAATGAAAGCAACACAAAAACAGAAGGACCTCCTACACCATTTCCTCTTTTTCTGTTTAAACAAAAAAGAAAGGCTTTCATTTTAACATAGTAAAATTACATATAACAAAACAGTTATCAAGCAAGAATTACAGTTACAATATTTAGATCTATTTTATCTTTTATCATAACAAAGGAAAACTATAACTATAACTATCCATTCTTTAACACTATCAAAGACTCCAGAAGGATATAATATTACCTAAGTAAACAAGAAGTAAGCAACTTTCAAAACTCTAGAAATGACAGAGACATCTCGCTGCCTCGACAGCCACCCAAAGTTATTTTGTACTGTTGGAGCACCCATCTTTAGCCTACAGGCCCATAGTATCCAGTAGACATTTTCATGAAGCAGGAAATTTTAAAGACAGTTTAGTCACTTTTTTTGTATCCTGCAGAATGTCTCATAGACTCTTTCATGAATCAGGAACCCTGAAGGATCATCTCACCTTTAGGCAAGTTTAGCAGTCCTCTCTCTGCAGGTTCTTTGTGTCCAGTTAAGTAGTCTAGGCAAGAGCAGCTTCTTGCCCAAATGGCCAACAAACTCCATAAGGAGACTCTTTGATGCCCATCTCTCTCTTGAAGTAGATTGGTGCTGTCAGGAGCAGACGTGTCTCATTGTCATGAAAAACCCTAAACTATTAAAACATTTAAAATGTAGTCTTTGAGAGATATGAAGAATGTCTATCTAACTGAAATATAACTCTATATATCTAGAAAATCTAACTAACATGACTACAAGCTTGAATATATCAATGATTATCCATTAACAACCTATATTTTCTAATTATACGTTACATTTTTAAATGAACTACACAATTACAATATTTTAATCAAGATTAGAAATACATATACATATAACAAAATTGACCTTAAATTTATATCAACAAAGCAAAATCCATACCAATGCAAATTATTCATATCTATATCATATCCCCCTTTAAATGTCAAAGAACATTAATAAACAGTATTTAGGAATATGGACGTAGCTCTAGGACAATAGGAGAACACAGTCCACAGAATCAACCAAGCAGGGCTCTTAGGGGCTCACAGAGACTGAAGCAGCAATTATAGAACCTGCATGGGTCTGCATTAGGTTCTCTACATACATGATGTTGTTTTATAGCTTGAGGTTTTTGTGGGACTATTAACAGGGGGAATAGAGATGTCTCTAACTCTTCTACTTCCTCTTGGGACCTTTTCCACCTCCTGGGTTGCCTCATCCAGCCTTGGTATGAGGGTTTGTGCAGTGTCCAGTTGATATTACTGGAAGGCCTGCCTTTTTCTGCAGGGAAATGGAGGAGCAGTGGATCTAGGGAGAAAAGAGGTGGGGGTGGGGGAGATTTGGAGGACTAAAAGGAGGGCAGGATGCAGACAGGATTATATGAGAGAAGAATAAATAAATAGCCAAATAAATAACCATGCTAAAACATTATTAAATATCATAAAGGAAGATAGAATGTTGATGTTCCCCCCCAAAATAAAACACCCAACCAACAAAACAAGATCAGATATCAACATCTAGAACGGCCATCATTCCAAACCCAGATGCATAAATACCAATGTAAAAACACAATCAAAACAGCCAGGACAATATGTCTCCACTACAGTAGGCCTAGAGAAATGTGATATGGCTGAAACACAAGACACAGATTTCAAAATAACTATTATAAATATGCTCAAAGACCTAAAGTGGATATGAATAAATACATTAATTAAATATACCAAAAACAGAAACAAATACTGGAATGAAATTAAGAAAACAGTTCAGACATGAAAGCAGAAATGGAATCACAAAAGAATACCCAAGCTGAGACAAAACTAGAAATGAAAAAAGTAGGAACTCAAACCGACTCTCAGAGACAAGCTTCACCAACACAATACAAGAGATGGAAGAAAGAATCTCAGGCACTGAAGACAAGATAGAAGAAATGCATATCTCTGTGAAAGAAAAAATTAAATCTTAAAAAAAGGTTCATGCACAAAACATCCTGGAATGCATAACACTATGAAATGTGTTCAACAAATAGCAGGAATAGAAGAGACGAAATCTAAGTCAAAGGCACAGAAAATATTTCAAAAAAATCATAGAAGAAAATTTATCCAGCCTAAAGGAAGAGGTCTCGATCAAGGTACAAGAAAAATATAGAATACCGAGTACATGAAACCAGGGAAGAAGTTCTCCATAACACATAATAATCAAAACACTAAGTGTACATAACAAAGAAAGAATATTGAAAGCTACAAAGGAAAAAAAAACAAGTAACATATAAAATCAAGCCTACTAGGATAACACCTTACTTTCCAATGGAGATCTTAAAAGCCAGAAGGGCCTGGAGCTACATGCCCTAAGAGAACACAGATGTCAACACAGCCTACTACACCCAGAAAACTTTCAATTACTGTAGATGGAGAAGAGCATTCCAAGATAAAAGCAAATTTAAGCAGTATCTATGTATAAATGCAGCCCCACAGGAGGGTGTACAAGAAAAATTTCTACCTGAAGTGGCTAAGAACACCAAAGAAAACACAAAAATTAAATCATCTCAAACCAGCAAATCAAAAGGGCATGGGGGAGGCGCAACTCACACCACAACAGCAAAATAATGGGAAACAACAAGCATTGCCCACTGATATCTCTCAGCATTAATGGTCTCAGTTCCCCCAATAAAACGATATAGACTAACAGAATGGATTCAAAAACAGGGTCCATCCTTCTGCTGCATCCAAGAAGCACACGTCAATACCAAGGATAGGTATCACCTCAGGTAAAAGGATGGTAAAAGATATTCCAAGTCAGTAGACCCAAGAAGGAAGCCAGTGTAGCTATTTTAGTATCTGACTTCAAACCAAATACACTTCAAACCAAAATTAGCCAGAGGAGATAGGGAAGGACATTATATAGTCATCATTTTTTTAAAAATGTCTACCAAGAGGATATTGTAATTCTAATCAACCAAACACAAAGGCACCAAAGTTCATAAAAGAAGCACTGCTACAGCTTAAATAACAGATTGACCCTCACATAATGAGAGTGGATAACTTCAATAACCAATAACCAATAGACAAGTCAGCCAGACAAAAAATAAACAGAAATGCTAAAACCAAATGTTCTCATAAACCAAATGAACCAAACAGACATGTACATATTATACTCAGACAAAACAAACAGACCTTCTTCTCAGAAACTCATGGAACTTCCTTCAAAATTGATCACATACTTGGACACAAAGCAAGTCTCAACAGACACAAGAAAATTAAAAGATCATCCTGCACCCTATCAGACCACCATGGGTTAAAGCTAGACATCAACAAGAAGAACAGAAAGCTTACAAACTCAAGGAACAAACAGATCACTGCTGAATGAAAAATGGGTCCACAAAGAAATTTTTTAAAAATCTAAAATTTCATTAGAATTGAATAAAAATGAAAACACAAACTATCAAAACTTATGGGACACAGCAAAGGTATTTCAAAGGGACAAGTTCATAGCAATAAGTTTCTACATTTAAAAATGAAGAAATCTCATATTAGTAACTTAACAGCATACCTGAAGAAAAGAAATTACACCCAAAAGGAGTAGGCAGCAAGAAATAATCAAACTCAGGGCTGAAATCAATAAAATAGAAACAAACATAATATAAAACAAAAAATAATAATATTGAGAGTCAGGAAGCAAAGACTTCGTTCTTTGAGCAAATCAATAATATTGACAAACCCTTAGCCAAATTAATAAATTGGCAGAGAGAAGATCCAAATTAACAAAACTGAGGATGAACGGCAAGATATAACAACAGACACCACGGAAATCCAGAAATCATAAAGAGGTACTTTAAAAATTTGTTCTCCACCAAATTGGAAAAATTAAAAGAAAAGGATAATTTTCTTGATATATACCACCTAGCAAAGTTAAAATATGACAAGCAATTTAAACAGACATATACCACCAAGTCAAAAGACCAGGACCAAATGGTTTTAGTGCAGAATTCAACCAGACTTTCAAAGAAGAGTTAACCATAATACTCCTCAAGTTATTCCACAAAATAGAAGTAGAAGGAACATTGCTCAGTTCTTTTTATGAGGCCACAGTTACCCTGATACCCAATCCACATAAGACCCAACCAAGAAAAGAGAACTACAGATCACTTTCCCTTATGAGCTTAGAAGCAAATTTCCTAAATAAAGTACTTGCATATCTAATTAAAGGACACATCAAAAACATCACCCACCCTGACCAAGTAGACTTCATCCCAGAGAAGCAGGGATGGTTCAACATACAGAAATTGAAAAATACAAACCACCACATAAACCCACAGATAGACAATATACAGAGAATGAGAGACCTTGGAACTCTTAGTCATATATCAGGATGTCTTCATCACTTCCCTTCTCTGAGTCAGTGCTTAGGGAAGTCTTGGAAAGAGGAGGCAGAAAGATTATAAGAGCCAGAGAGGAGGAAGACACCAAGGGAACAAGGCCTACTAAACACAGCATGGCAGATGCACATATAAACTTGCTGAGATGGAGGTAGCATGCACAGAACACACATGGTTCTAAACAAGATGGGATCCTGGTGCCTGGACGAGTAGTGGACACAAGCTTCCACCCCTAACCTGGAAGCTGTCTCTAATTGATAACCACTCACAAATAAATTAATTTTTTTCCAATGGAGTCTCACTGGGTATAAAATACCCTTAAGGGTAGGCTCCATCCCCAGCAGTAGACGGCACAAGAAACACACAGACACATACACACAGTCATTCACACAGAAAACCACCAAAAAACCAAACTGGAAGCCATAATATTTACAGAAAGGACCTAGAAGGCGTGGCTGTGCAGGGAATCCTGCCAAAGCATTATGATACAAAGAAACTCCAAAAATGCTATTGTATTTGTTTTGTGTTGCTGTCACATTGTGATTCTAACTTGCATTTCTCTATTGGTCAAAATTTGAGGCCTTTTTAAAATATTATCTATTAGTCATTCATGTTTCTTCTTTTAAAAAATACTAATCTTAGTCATTTCTATAGTTTTTATTTAGGTTATTAGTTTTATTATTATTTTGTAGTTTGGGTTTTTTATATATATTCTGGAAATTAGTCTCCACCCCAGATTAATAAGAAAAGTACCACACACAAACATAGATATGCACACTTAGAATTACATAATCATTAAAATGAAGGATACTCTGTCATCTTCAGAAACATAGTTGAACTTGGAGATCATTGGGCTGAGTGATGTAAACCAGGTACAGAAAAACAAGTATTGCAGGACCTCACTTACATATGGAATCTAAGATGGCCCTAGTCATAGGCAGAGTAGGTCAATGTTCACCAGAGGATAGCACTGCTCACAGTGTGAGGGCCCTTCCCCTGACGATCACTATTTAAGAACATGGTTTACAGTCAGATCTTATGGAGACATGTTTCAATTGAGACTCCCTCCTCTCTGATGACTCTAGCTTGTGTTGAAGTTGACACAAAACTAGCGAATACAATAAGTAAAAATTATTATTTTAAAAATTTTTCAATTAACTTCAGTAACCTTCATGAAAGAAATCTGAAAACATGTGCATGTAGAAACAAGCCAGTAGTGGTAACCAATATCTATATTTCCCAGTTCCCAGGAGACTGAGAGAGGAGAATCTCAAATTTGAGGCCAAATTGGCTGTATAGCAAGATGGTTTCTAATAACAACAAAAAAGATAACAATCTTCTCCTCCCCCCTCCCATCCACTCCTCCTCTGTTTCTCTTCAGAAAAGAGGAGGCCAGTCATGGTATATCAAGTTGCAGTGAGACTAGGCACCTCTCTTATTAAGATTGGATGAGGTAACCTAGTAGGAAGAATGGGTCCCCCAAAACAGGCAACAGAGGCAGAGGCAGTCCCTGCTTCCACTGTTAGGAGTCCCACAAAAACACCAAGCTTATACAACTTAACATATGTGCACAGGGCCTAGGTCAGTCCCATCCAGGCTCCCTGATCAGTGGTTTAGTCTCTCTGAGCCTCTATAAGTCCCAGTTAGTTGGTTCTATGGCTGTGTGTGTGGTGGGGGGGTGCCCTTAACCCAGTTGGCTTCTATAATCTTTCCTCCCCTTTATCTGCAGGATTCCCGAGCTCCACCTAATGTTTAGCTGTGAGTCTCTGCACCTGTTTCCATCAGTTGCTGGATGAAGTCCTTCTAATGACAACTGGGCTAGTAAACAAATTATTTGATGTTCATACAATTAAATATTATTCAGCTATAAAACAGTGAATTTTTTATATTTGCTGCAATATTGATGAACACTTGGGAAAACACTGTACTAAGTGAAAGGAGTCAAACATCAAAGACCACATAATGTATGAATTCTAGTCTATGAAATGTTTGAAATAGGCAATTCTACAGACAAATGGAGATTAATGGTTGCATAGGGCTAATGGTGTTGAACTGGGAAAGAATGCTGGTGGCATGCAGCTTCCTTCCGGGGTGGTGAAGATGTTCTGCGATTAGACAGTGGTTATGGTTGTAAAGTCATATAAACACTGCAATTCACTTGATCACTTACTTCAAAGGAATGAGTTTTCCAGTATGCAATAGAATCTGAGATTCTGAACTGCATCTGAAGTGCTGCTGTCAGATGCTTTATATACAGAAAATGCAGGTAAACTGAAGAAGACAAGCAGAAGTACACTGCTAAGAAAACGAGCAAAGTCAACATAGTTTTCCCCAAGCTATTCAGTGCTATTCAGTGGAATAAGGAAGTTAGTGATTAGAGCTAGGTAGACGTGATGCTCCTTTTGTGGTTTTAAGGCCAAGGATACAAGCTGTCTCAGTTTGCCAAACACACTTTTATTCAAACAAAAGCCATGGCATTGCATCTGTGTTGATGGTAGAGTTGTGAATATATCTGCCGTCCCAAAGTCATGGCGTACTTATATTTCAGAGGTGCCCCTCCCCAATCAGGCCCTCCAGTTCCACAAAAGGGTGTGATATTGGTCCCACTTAGCTGGGTCTTTGACTTAAAGGAAAAGAGCATGTCAGGAAGAGAAAACAAAACCAGTGGGGAAAGACTTTGTACCTGTTAGCCTTTGCTCAGATTCTTTTAAATGAAACTTCTGACAGTTTTGCACTCTTACCACAAAGAAACAGGACAATGTAGTTACCTCATGTATTATGTATGTTACCTCCATAGAGGAGCAGCTGGAAGAGACACAGAGGGGAAGAGGGGAGGGGTGGGAGCAAATGGATTTCTGTCTTTCGCATTATGGTTTTTATCAAGGCAGAGATCTAAAATGGGACATGTTTGTTTAATTTTAGGGATACCTTTATGGATATCTATTATTTCTGAGCTTTTCAAGGTGTTTTAACTATTTCAATGTTTTAAAACTAGTTTAACACATGATCATCACATTAGATGCCGAAAAAGCTTTTGACAAAATACAACATCCCTTCATGATAAAGGTCTTGGAGAGAGCAGGGATACAAGGAACATACCTAAACATAATTAAGGCAATATACAGCAAGCCAACAGCCAACATCAAACTAAATGAAGAGAAACTCCCAGCGATTCCACTGAAATCAGGAACAAGACAAGGTTGTCCGCTCTCTCCATATCTATTCATTATAGTTCTTGAGGTCCTAGCTAGAGCAATAAGACACCAAAGGGAGATCAAGGGATACAAATTGGAAAACAATAAGTCAAACTACCACTGTTTGCTGATGATATGATAGTTTACATAAGTGATCCCAAAAATTCTACCAAGGATATTCTACAACTCATAAACACTTTCAGCAATGTAGCAGGATACAAGATTAACTCAAAAAAAAAAAAAAACAGTAGCCCTCCTGTACACAGATGATAAAAGGTCTGGGAAAGAAATCAGAGAAACAACACCCTTCACAATAGCCACAAATAGCATAAAATATCTTGGAGTAACTCTTACCAAACAAGTGGAAGACTTGTATGACAAGAATTTTAAATCCTTAAAAAAAAGAAATTGAAGATACCAGAAAGTGGCAAGATATCCCACGCCCTTGGGTAGGCAGAATTAACATAGTAAAAATGGCAATCTTACCAAAAACAATCTACAGATTCAACTCAATGCCCATCAAAATCCCAACGAAATTCTTCACAGACCTCAAAAGAACAGTACTCAACTTCATATGGAAAAGCAAAAAACTCAGGATAGCCAAAACAATCATGTACAATAAAATAACTTCTGGAAGCATCACAATCTCTGAATTTAAACTCTACTACAGAGCTACAGTACTGAAAAAAGCCTGGTATTGGCATAAGAACAGACAGGAGGACAAATGGAACCAAATAGAAGACCCGGATATCAATCCACACATCTTTGAACACCTGATTTTTGACAAAGAAGCAAAAAATATCAAATGGAAAAAAGAAAGCATATTTAACAAGTGGTGCTGGCATAACTGGATATCAACATGTAGAAGAATGAAAAAAGACCCATATCTATCACCATGCACAAAACTCAAGTCCAAATGGATCAAAGACCTCAACATAAAGCCAGCCACACTGAACCTTATAGAAGAGAAAGTGGGACGTTCACTTGAACGCATTGGCACTGGAAATCACTTTCTAAATATAATCCTAGCAGCACAGACACTGAGAGAAACAATAAACAGAACCTCCTGAAACTAAAAAGTTTCTGTAAAGCAAAGGACACAGTCAACAAGACAAAATGACAGCCTATAGAAAGGGTAAAGATCTTCACTAACCCCACATCAGACAGAGGTCTGATCTCCAAAACAGACAAAGAACTCAAGAAATTGGTAATCAAAAGAACACATAATCCAATTAAAAAAAATGAGTACAGACCTAAACAGAGAACTCTCAACAGAGGAATCTAAAATGACTGAAAGACACTTATGGAAATGTTCAAATACCTTAGTCATCAAATACCAAGAAGTGCAAATCAAAACAACTCTGAGAGTCCATCTTATACCTGTAAGAATGGCCAAAATCAAAAACACTGATGACAACTCATGCTTGAGAGGTTGTGGGGAAAAGGGAACAGTTCTACATTGCTGGTGGGAATGCAAGCTGGTACAACCCCTTTGGATGTCAGTGTGGCAATTTCTCAGAAAATTAGGAAACAACCTTCCTCAAGACCCAGTAATATCACTTTTGGGTATATATCCAAAGGATGCTCAATCGTGCCACAAGGACATGTGCTCAACTATGTTCATAGCAGCATTGTTTGTTTTAGCCAGAACCTGGAAACAACCTAAATGCCCCTCGACGGAAGAATGGATAAGGAAAATGTGGTACATTTAAACAATGGAGTACTACACAGCAGAAAAAAATAATGACATCTTGAATTTTGCAGGAAAATGGATGGAGCTAGAAAACATTATTTTGAGTGCGGTAACCCAGACACAGAAAGACAATTATCACATATACTCACTCATAGGTGGTCTTTAAACATAAAGCAAAGAAAACCAGCCTACAAACCACAACCCCAGAGAACTTAAACAACAACGAGGACACTAAGAGAGACTTACATAGATCCAATCTACATGGGTAGTAAAAAAAGACAAGATCTCCTGAGTAAATTGGGAGCATGGGGACCTTGGGGGAGGGCTGAAGGGGGAGGGGAGAGGCAGGGAGGGGAGCAGAGAAAAATGTAGAGCTCAATAAAAATCAGTAAAAAAAAACTGGCTTAAATTATTTTGTTTTAAAAATGTATTTGTTACTGTGTTTTTCATCAACATGAATGCATTTCTCTGCTTGCTTTCTGAGAATACAAATACTCCTGTTTTATTTAGTGATGTCTGGACACTATAGAAAGCTAGCAGAATGTCCTTGAAAGTCTTCCAGTGAGTCATGCAGCATTTCTTCAGGCCCAGCCTAGCACCTTGTATCAAGTGTGATGGAAAGTGCTCCCAGGACAAACAAAAGTATCATCACGCAGTCTCTGCCCTCCAAACGTTCCAGTCATAGTGAATAAATCAGACAGGTAGATGGAAAAATTACAACACGATTTAGTAAGTGCTATGGGAGGTACAGACTCCAAAAAGAGAAGGAGCAAGCAAGACCAGTCATATGTCCACTGTGATTCTCCCAATGACTTTAACACAAGACACCTTCCATCAAGCCCAGGTTGGGAGGAAAGGAGAAGACAAAAGAATGTTTATCTTATTTTGCAGAGTGACACAATTCACCAGAGGTAAACCATATCATAACACTATAGTGGAATTTTTCAAAAAAATTTTCAAATTTTTCGTTTTCTATGGCAGGAGAGGGGACAGGGGTGTTTGAAGTAGCAGGAATTGAGCTCAGGGCCAGGAGCTCTACTGTGTGTTATATCCCAAGCTCTGAATCCATCAAGTTAATCTTCGATTGAGCCAGCTGTGAAATTTCTGCATGCCTTGTACTAAGGATGTTTGACTGATACTTTTTTCTTCTTTTACTACATCATGGTCAGTGTACACAGATTCTTTCACTGCATCTTTCCCTTGTATCTAAGAGACAGGACATGTTAGTCCCATTTCACAGTTTGAACCTTCTGAGTAGTTTGAAACTTTGCCTAAACTTGCAAATGCAGTCAAACAAGAGCCTTAGCCATCAGCCCCATGTTCGCCAATGTCAGAGCAGACATGCTATCACGATGTCTGAGCTTCCGTCACAATTTTAACATTGCTAAAGTTCTTGAAATCGCCTGGCTTGTTAAATTTTTGTCACAGAAAGCCTGCTTGCAAGTTTAATCTTTAATTCTGCAAAGCATAAAAACGAGGACCAACCTAACAACCTCCATTTTCCATGATAGAACAACTGGAGTTGCTTCTGCTCAATTACAATGATCCGCCCAAGATTTCAATGGGGTGATGGTTGATGTCCAGAAAAAGCCCTACTGGCTCCTTTATAAAGAAAGCTCACAAGGATCCTATTTCTTAGCAGTGTTTGGATGAGAGGCTTACAGTGCTATTGGCAACCAGCAGCATGTTAGAAAAAATAAAAAGGCGTGTATTGTTTAGTAGAGATCCACTTCTAGGGAGACACTTATCAGAACCTGCTTTGTTCCCAAGACTGGAAGGAGTGGCCAGAGACCAGACAACAAGAGCTCAAGCAGGCTCCCACAGATGAAAAACACATGAGAACAAACGACTCTGAGCCCAAATGGCCAGGAGGACAGCATCTCCAAGGAGGAATGCAAAAGAGTGAATGTCCACGCGGCTATCCAGCTGCGTAAGATGCCAGACTCCTGGGACGAGAAGAACCTGAGCCTCAGGGCTGCCAAGAGACACAAAAGTGTTGCAGTTGGAGCGTCACTGGAATGAAGGAGCCTTGCTGCTATACTTGTATTGTTTCAGGGGTTTTCAATTCAGGTCTGAGCCAAGTTAGTGCCAGTGTTTCTCAGTGACCCTGGTACCTGATGTATGATGTTATGACCACAGGACCCTTCTCACCAAGTGTGAACTTTCACAGCCAAGTGTGAGAACAAATTTGTTGGTCTTCTTCAGAGAGAGCATGTCAATTACACAGCAGGTTGTGCCCTTCTCAAAGCACTGTCTTGTATTCCAGAAACCCTTGCTGGGTCTCCTTTACTTCCACCTTTAAGCATCTTCTTTAAACACAATATTTCAAATAAAGCTGTATAGCGTGCTCAGGGGCCGTCTGGTCTTTACTATTTGATAGTGACTTTCCTCAAAGAGCATCCATCTCCCTGGCAGTCCCTTCCTTCATTGGGAAACAGTACCTCAAAGGGAACTTCAGGGATGCCTTTTTTGAGCCAATGTTGGCTTCTCCTCCCCCTTCCCTGCACCCCTCAATTCAAAGTAAGCAGAAGGTTGATTTCGCTGTGGTTTCAGAAAATAACACACAAGTGGTAGTTAAACTAATAGAATTATTTATTCATATAGACTTCTATTGAATTATAAAAGAAAAAAGCAGTAACTGTATGAAAGCAATATAGTATTATAGTTAAGAACTAAGCTCCATAGTCAGTGACCATTGCCTATTTAAAATTCTAAAATCTACAAGGCATAACTAAAGTCAGAATTTTCGCTTCTTAGTTTATATGGTAAGGCATCTTCGATAGTCTCAGAGAAAACGGGGCCCCAGTGCTTGGGATTTCTTACAAAAGAAGCTCTTCTGTAATGGCTTAGGGTTCCATGTGGTTGTGATATTTCCAGAATGAAGGACTAAGTCAATCCTGATGAAACTTTGAAAGATGCCACCAAGTCTAAGTGTTTCAAAGCCAACACTTCAACTGCTAAATCGTTCCCTCTGTTTTAAAGTAGGGATTATTTGACTGGAGATGGGGGAGGAGAGAAATCCTTCACCAGCAATGCACATGGGCACATCATCTCCATGATTACATATGAAAGAGGATGGGATCTGGGGAAAGCCTCCTGATTCATTCAGACACACAAATCATCCAAAGGAGGGGGCTCCCCCATTTTCTCTTGAACTCTAGTAGGAAATTTCCCATGCCATAATTGTATTTGTTATAGTGCAATGATCAAAGTCAATAAATTCCTCCATCTATCCCCATTCAGAGAAACCATATGGCATTGCTAGGAGAATCGCATGTAATGCTGGCTTGTCGTATACATGATTAAATACCCAGGGGGAAGGGAAACACTGGGGAGAGCAAACGTGTTTAAAAGAAGATGCTAAATGCATGAACTCCAAGAGACACGTGGATATAGTCAACTTCTGTAAGATCTAAAGTGGTGGAGCCGTACAG